>CAUYTI010138846.1:0-22839 GCA_963575145.1 Galago senegalensis | reverse complement strand
CTGGGACCACAGGAACCCACCACAATGCCTGGCCATTTTTTGGTTGCAGCCATCATTGTTGTTTGGCGGGCCCGGGCTGGGGATTCGAACCCACCACCTTAGGTGTATGTGGCTGGCACCTTAGCCACTTGAGCCACAGGCTCCGAGCCAGCTACAAAAGTTTTACAGCTACTTTGTATAAAAGAGAGGTTTGTGCTGGCATGAATCTTCCCAGGTGTCTGTGGAAAATATCAACAACTTGTATCTAAGGCAGGGTCAGCAAAGTTTTTCTGTGAAGGATCAGATAGTATTTTAGGGATTGTGGGCCTAATCCCTGTCAATTCTGTTGTAGTCCAAAAGTATCTAATAGACAATATACATAAATAAATGAGTTTAATGGAGTTCCAGTAAACATTTGTGGACATTGAATTTTTAATTTCATATCAATTTTATGTGTCATAAAATGATCTTTTTTTGATTTTTTTTTTCCAGCCACTTAAACATAAACTATTCTTAGCTTGTGGGCTGTACAAAAACAGGTGGTAGGCCAGTTCATGAAGTGTTGAAGTGTTCTGATTCCTGGTCTATAAATCTATATTGTATTTGAGGTCCTGAAATTAAGATGTGTTTTAGACTTCAGTAGAAGATTCATAATTGCTTTTTCATTTTTACTTATTTTTCATCAGATCACAGTGCAGGGAACATGAATTGCTTTTTTAAGAAATGAGATTTATTGGGATATAATTATACATAATATGCCTTTTTAAATGTACAGTTTGAGTTTTGGCAAACTTTGTAACTACCACCACAATCAAGGTATACAATGATTCCATCATCACAAAATGTTCCCTAGTTGTTCTTTGCACTCAGTCCCAGCCTTAGTCCCTGGCAAACACTGGTATGATCTCTAGTTTTGCCTTTTCTAGAAAGTCATATAAATGGAATCGTACAGTGGTAATCTTATATATTTGGTTTCTTATACTTAGTATAATACTTATACTTGTATATGTTTGGTTTCTTATACTTAGTATAATGCTTTTGAGGTTCAGCCATGTTGTTGCATATATTAGTAATTGATTTCTGTTTACTGCTTAATATGCTTTTGTGGGATATACCATAGTCTGTGTATGCTTACCAGTTGATGGATATTTGGGTTGTTTCTAGTTTTTAGGAATTATGAATCAGGCCTGTATAAACAATTGGTTTCAGGTTTTTTGTGTGAACATTGGTTTTGATTTATTTCTCTTGAGTGAGAATCTAGAAGTGGGATTGACAGGTTGTATGGTAAGTATATAAGAAACTCACTTTTCTGAAGTGGCAGTACCATTTTGCAATTGCCACCTATTATGAATGAGAATTCTCCTCATAGTTACTCTGTATACTTGGCAACACTTGAACTTTTCAGTCTTCCTAGTTTTAGCTATTATTGTAGGTAGGTGGTAGCTATTGTATTGTAGGTGGTAGCTCTTTGTGGTTTTAGTTAGCATTTTCTTGATAACTAATGAGGTAGGATATCTGTTTATGTGCTTATTTACTAAATATATATTTTCTTTGGGGGAAGTATCTATTTAAATCTATTTATTTGATATTGATCTTCCTGTAGAGCTGTTAAGTACTATATACATATACGCACACACACATACATATAACTGAATCCAAGTCTTTTATATCAGATATGTGGTTAATCTTTTTCATTTTCCTAATTGTTTTTGTTTCTGTTTTTGAGACAAAAGTCTCACTCTGTTGCCCCAGGTAGAGTACAACAGTATCATCATAACTCACTGCGGGTTTGAGCAGTCCTCCTGCCTCAGCCTCCTGAGTAGCTGGAACTATATACACATGCCATGACACCCACCTATTTTTTCTATTTTTGGTAGAGATGGGTTGTTACACTTGCTCAGGCTGGTCTCCAACTCAGTGAGCTCTAGTGATCCTCCCAATTTGGCCTCCCAGAGTGCTAAGGATTACAGGCATGAGCCACCATGACAGGGCCCCTAAGTGTCTTTGAAGAGTAATTTTATTTCTTGATGAAGTCCGTTTTATCCAATTTTTCCTTTAGGGTTCATGCTTTTTGTGCCCTGTCCAATAAATCTTTGCCTAATTCAAGGTTATAAATATTTTTTCGTATTTTATCATTTTAGCTTTTTAATTTAGGTCTGTGATCCATTTTAACTTAATTTTTGTATATTTTGCGAGGTAACAGTTGAAGTTCATTCTTTTATATATGAAAGTCCATTTGTTCCCCATTTGTTTGAAAAGACTAACTTTATTGGATTACCTTGGCACCTTTACTGAAATCAATTGCTTATGTTTGTGATTTTTGGATTCTATTTGTCTGTTCTTAGGCCAGTACCACACTGTCTTAATTACCATAGCTTTATAGTTATGTCTTATAATTAGGGGTAGGTCTAGTTCAGAGGATTTTTAGAACTTTGAAATTAGATTTTTGAATTCTTTGTGTTAGTGTACTTTTGGAAGCCAAAGATTTTGGAAGCCAGAGACCAATGATTTTCTAAATATTCTCAAAGATGTCTTCTACCTAAAAAAGACTTAAGATTTACTTTAACATATAATTAATGCATCTTTGCCTTGAATTAAGTGGTGGTAAAGTTCATGAAAAATAATAGGTTTTGAAAAAGTCCCGTCTAAAATCAATTTTCTTTTTTTTTTTTTTTTTTGAGACAGAGTCTCACTTTGTTGCCTTTGGTAGAGTGCTATGGAATCACAGCTCACAGCAACCTCCAGCACTTGGGCTTAGGCAATTCTCTTGCCTCAGCCTCCTGAGTAGCTGGGACTATAGGCGCCCACTACAATACCTGGCTATTTTTTGTTGCAGTTTGGCTGGGGCCGGGTTCAAACCTGCCACCCTTGGTATATGGGGCCAGTGCCCTCCCTACTGAGCCACAGGCACTGCCTCCAAATCAATTTTCTTATAAGAAATAAAGGCTAGCCAGGTGCAGTGGCTCATTCCTGTAATCCTAGCATTCTGGGAGGCTGAGGCAGGTGGATTGCCTGAGCTCAGGAGTTTGAGACCAGCCTGAGCTAGAGTGAGACCCTCATCTCTAAAAATAGCTGGGCATTGTAGCAGGTGCCCATGCTATTGTATTGTAGGTGGCTGAGGCAAGAGGATGCTTGTGCCTAAGAGTTTGAGGTTGCTGTGAGCTATGCCGCCATGACACTCTACTGAGGGAAGGTGACAAAGTGAGACTGTGTCTCAAATAAATAAATAAATGAGATGCAGTAGTAGGTTGCACAAAACGTTGTCATTTTTTTTTTTACTGTATTACAAAATTATGAAATGTAATAAAAATGTGTATGGGGAAAGTGAATATATTAAGATGCTTATTCACCAAAAAAGTCAGTGAAAATGTCAGACTGTGAAAGATACTGGTTTACAATACTAGCTATGTTAACCTCCATATTCATCATAAAGAGTTCTTCCTTTTGAAACCTATGTCATGTTCTATGATGTTTCAGAATTAGTATCTTTATTAATCTTAGAGGCATTATTAAATTGTTCTGTTTTTGCTAAGGACTAACTTATGGTAGTAGTTGGTCATATTTCTATATTTTTCAATGGGGCTTATATGGCCAGAGCCCTTCACCTTGTTTTAAATTTTACTGTTGATAACTCTTTTCACCATGTAGCCTGGAGAGCAGCATCACTACAATGTAAAATGATGTTTCTCATCATGATTTTCATTGAATATGGTAATTTAAAAACACATGTTCATAGATAATAAATTTGGAATACCTGACCAGTACTGGGACATGTGACAATTGGAAAGATAGAAAGTGACCAGCCTTTGTTCATGTTGCAGGGAGTATATCGTTCCAATTTTATTTGGCCATCTTGCAGATTTTGAAACTGCACTTCTAGGGAGAGAGAAACATTGCATCTTGGTAGATTTTTTTTAAGTTTTGTTCCAAAATTAGTGCATTTTTTAAAAAATAAAAAAGATATGGATCTTTTTGTAAGATATACCTTAATTGTATTCAAATTCAGAAATATTATTTTCTATTTTTTCTTGTATTAAATATATGGCATTTAATGATACCAGAAAATTTTGACTTTTTACTTTTAGAACAGCTTAACTAAAAAAAGTTAGTTACTTACCTTAGAGTATTTTAAAATAGCTTAGTATAAATATGCTGCTTGGGGTTGTTTCTCCACTGACTTTTTTTTTAAGACAGGATCTCACTCTGTTATCCAGACTAGAGTGTAGTGATGCAATCATAGCTTACTGCATCCTTAAACTCCTTGGCTTAAGCCATCCTCTTGAATATCTGGTACTACAGACATGTGCCACCATGACCAGATAATTTTCCTATTTTTTTGTAGAGATGGAATGGGGGTTGCTCTTGCCCAGGCTAGTCTTAAACTTCTGGCCTCAAACAATCCTCCTGCCTCAGCCTCCTAAAGTGCTGGGATTACAGATGTGAGCTTGATCTAGTATTTCTAAACCATATTTTCTACCTTATAGATTTACTTTGCAAAATAAATTTCTGTTTTGGGCTTTCTGTTTTTAATGTAAAAGGAGATTAATAGTGCCAGCAGTAAAATTATGGTTACTAGATTTTATACTTGGTTTCATATTCTCTTACTTGGGTTTTATTCCTTTTCCTCTGTTTCAAAGTTTATATTCTCTAAGAAATTTCTCTGTAGCTTAGTGAGGAAAAAAAAACAATTAGTAATTTAAGTCTTAGGTAGATATGATTATTTTTAAAGAGTTATCGTTAGCATAATTTCTGGTAATGTTGTATGAAGATAATTTAATTACTGTTATAAAATATCCTATTCTATGAATACTAAACAGTTATTGCCTTTGTAACTGTAAAAAGATAAAGTACTATTGATAATTGCTTCTAAATAATTCAGTATTTTTTTTTAACACATTGTATTGCTTCCCTGGGAATAGTATCAGAGAACTTTAGATAGGGAAGATAGTATGATTCAGAGAAGTGTCCTTGTATACCTAATCTAGAGGCACTGAAAATGTTTGTTTCCTTCTAGTTTTTGCATGATTGTCTCTTAAAGTTGATGATATTCCTCCTGCCTATGCCTTTTCATATTAACAGTAAGTTACGCAATCTCACGTAAGCGTAAGCTTCATTACACATGAGAACTAAGTTAAGTTCTTGCTTTTTGCTGGCATCTCTTGATCCTCTTCCCACTCCTTATGCTATGCACTGAACTTCTAGTAGCCCACATGTTTTAAGTAGATCATAGGAGTGGTATGAAAATAAGATGATGAATATGTAAAAGGCTTCACAAAATTATAGTAGTGTTATTTTTTCAGCTGTTTTTGAAGAAAAAAGGTAAACAGTGTATTTCTAAAATTTTCCTTTAGAAATCTTTTTTTGTGATCTGACACGATGGCTCATGCCTGTAATCCTAGCATTCTGGGAGGCTGAGGTGGGTGGATTGCTTGAGCTCAGGAGATTGAGACGAGCCTGAGCAAGAGTGAGACTCCATCTCTACTAAAAATGGGAAAACTGAGGCAAGAGGATAGCTTGAGCCTAAGCATTTGAGGTTGCTGTGAGCTGTGATAATTCCCTGGCACTCTACCACAGGTGATAGAATGAGAGTCTGTCTCAAAAAAAAAAAGGAGTCCAGTAATATACTTAGCAAAGGGCTCTAGTTATTAAAACTTTTGGCAGTTCTTGACTTAGAACTGATGATTGACCTGAATATTGACTACATTCTATTAATGTAATCCCTATACCATTATTGAATTAAAATTGTTGTGGCAACGTGTTGATATATGTATTGGATAAGCAATTCATGGGAAAGAGGTAAAACTTTTTAATATAGTAGTAGTAAGATTGTCTCATAGCTTTCTAAGAAAAATGATAAGCATTATAACTTACATTTTAGTATTTTTATAAAGCTGTGGTCACCATTTGCTTTGTCATCCATCCAGAACTACATTAGTGACATTCGTATTAAGTCATTACATGTATTTATGTATCCAGTAAATATTTGAGTGTCTACTACATGTGAAGTAGTAATTTGTTTAGGAGTACATTTGAAAACAAAACAAAGGTCTTTACCCTGTCAAGTTACATTCTGATGTAGGGGTGTGTGTGTGTGTGTGTGTTGGAGTATGTTGTTTGAAGGTAATAAGTACTATAGAAAATGAAAGTTAAACAGGATAAGATTAGGGTTGAAGGTGGTTGCTAAAATAGGGAGGTCAGAGTAGGCCTTACCCATGAAGGTGGCATTTGAACAATCACTTTAGAGCAGCAGTTCTCAACCTGTGGGTCGTGACCCCTTTTAACTATATTAAAGGTTAGTGGCATTAGGAAGGTTGAGAACCACTGCTTTAGAGAGAGGGGAGACACTTCAGACTGAAGAACCACCTAGTTCAAAGAATCTGCTCAGGAATGTGCTTTGCTATTCAGGAGACAGCAAGAGGCCTAAATTGCTGAGGTAGCTTGAAATAGAGAGGTAAGTAGTAGGAGGTGAAATCATAGAGGAGAGCAGATTGGTTGTAAGGACTTTGACTTTTGCCTTAGGTGAAATGGGAAGTCATGGAGGGTTTGAACAGCCAGAGCTGAGTGACGTGATCCGGAGTCCTTTTAACAGGAATACTCTGGATGCTAGATTGAGAATAGACGCAAAGGGGGGCAAGGTTGAAGCAAAGGGATAAGGGGAGGGAGCTCTTGCACTCATCTAGGCCAGATTAGTAGCAGCAGGAGTGTTGAGAATTGTTTAGATTTTGGATTTTTTGAAAGTAGATTCACTGAATTTGTTGATAGATTGAATGTAAGGTTTATGAGCAAAAGTGTTATCAAGGAGGACAGGGAGGCCATAGGTCAAGAATTCAGTTTTGGGTGTGCTACATTTGAGATATCTATTACCTATCTAAGATGTTAATAGTTGGATACATGAGTCAGGAATTTGGGATTGAGTCCCCAAGCAGAGACTGTTCAACATATCTGTGTCTCATTTTCTTCTTAAATACATAACTGGACACTTACTTCTCCCTTGCAATGTGCTAATCGATTGAGCTAATGGAATATGAGCACAGTGTTGTATACCAGTTCCAGGTGTGGCCAATACAAATGTGTTCCATCTTGTTTTTCCCTGCTGGGTGATTGGAACTGAAATGATAATTAGGATATGTTGGAATTCATACATTGTGTAGAAATGGTAGATTGTCCATCAGTCTAGGTTCCTGAATGATTGTGTGGATAAGGACCACCCTAACTTGTTCAACCCCACCCAATACTATTAGGTAACTAGGAAATAAACTTACTGTGTTTGAATCCTTATACCTTTTGAATATTACAGCAGTTAGCCAGTCATAAATTTGAGCATTAGGTGGTACTTAAAGCTCTGAGACTGATGTGTGCTCATCAAGGGAGCAACTATAGATAGGAGAAAGGTTGGAGAAAATAGGAAGAATCTGAGAAGGAACAACCAGTGAGGTAGGAAATAAAATGAAGGAAGTTTATTAATAGGAAGAGAGTATAAAATGTTGAGTAAGGTATAAACTAAGAATTTGTCATTGGAGTTAACAAATTGGAGGTACTGGGATCCACACAGGAATAAAGATTTTGATTGACTGGATTTTAAGAGACAATAGGAGGGGAAATCAAGGTAGTGAGAAATTATCTTAAAAGGAATAAAATTATCTTTATAGGAATAAAAGGGAAAAGAGAAATGGAGGCACAACTAGTGAGAAAAGTGTGATCAAGAAATTTCTTTAAAGATGAGAAAGTAAAAGTAATGGTATATGATGATAGGAATGAGCCATTAGAGAGTAAAATGTCAGTGATTTCAGAGGAAAAAGATAAGAAATGCAAAAGTAATGTCTTGGAAAAGGCAAGAAGGAAAAGGATTTAGTGTACAAGTAGGAAGGATTGGCTTTCCATTGGAGCATGAGTACTTTATGATAAAGGCCAAGGCAGAGTATGTGAATACACATGCCACGAGGGAGGTAGATGGGAGTCTGCACCTATTCTCTTTCAGTTGCATCAGGTTTTTGCATTGAAGTAAGACTTGAAGTTGTCAGTTGAGAGTAAGGATTGGAAAGACAAAGTTGTTCATCAGCATGCAAGAGTGAATGAATTAGGGACACATAGTAAAATAGATGGGTAACATTATTTTTATGAGTTGGCCAGAAAGCATTTGTGGGTCTCCTTACTCTTTGGTGCAGGACCTCAGATCAAAGTTAAATATGACTTGCCAACGCAATTTAAACACTTACTGTAAGTCATTCTCATTTTGTCTCAAACATGGAATCATTGAGAAATGCAACATGAATTATTACTTCTCCATGAAATATGTGCCATTATCCTGCCATAAATTTGATCTAGATTTGAAAAGACCTAGTAATTAATTTTTTCTTTTCTTTCTGTATTAAATATTTGTTAGTTTTTCTATGAAGAATAGCATCACCATGATTGCAATCTGAGTTTGTGCTGTATAGTGAAGCAATTGCTATCTTCATTTCTTTCAAATACTCTACACTTGTCTTTGCTCATGCTTTTCCTGCTGCCTGAAGATTTCTTCCCCATCCCCACCCTTTAAACCTTTTAGACTTAGTTTACCTGCCATTTATTTTAGGATGCCTTTTTTAACCTCTTTGCTGGTTAGGTGCCCTGCTTTGTGCTTTTGTAGCATTCAAGAGCTCACCCTAATTATAGGGTATCCCAGAAGTCGCCATACACAGGGAATTTGTATGGTGACTTCTGGGACCCCCTATATTTTACTCACTATATTGTATTTTGGTTTTTCGTTGATATGTATTTTCTGTAGCCCATCACTGTTCAGTCATATTTTCTGTGATGATGAAAATGTTCTGTGTTGTGTAATATAGTAGACACTAGCCATATGTATGTGGCTATTATGCATTCAAAATTTGCATTATAGGACTGAGGAACTAGATTTTACATTTTATTTAAGTTTAAGTAATTTAATATAGCCTCCTGTGGCTGGTGACTGCCTTGATTGATATAAAACCCTTTTAAAGTAGGATGCATACTTATTTTCTCATTGGTTAGCAATAGTACTTCCTGCTACTTTTAATGACTGAATTCTTTTATATTACTGTTAGTCCAAATGCTTAACACTTGCCTGAAATATGGCAGTTTTCTTCTCTAGGCATCTGTCTTTAACCATAGCTTTTCAGTTTGTTTTTCAGTATTATGTTGATTTTTACAGCACTAAGTTCTTTAGTCCTGTAGAGTTTTTTCCTCCCTTAGGACTGAAATATTAGGTACCAGTCTAAGGACTAGTCTGAGAGCTAAAGCTTGGTAACACCAAAACTCAGTGGGCCAGGCCCTGGTTTGTGGGAGTAGGGAGGCAATTTCTGCTTCAATTAAAGCAGTTCTACTTCATAAATTAATATGTGGAATTATGCTTAATATTTCATTTGGATGGGAAAAAAGGCTTCCTTAAGATAACATTCTTAATTGAAGTAACATACATGCACTTGGCAGCATGTGATTTAAGTGCCAGAGTGGGTGATGAAGAATAATAAATGCTGTAGGAGTTCAAACATGGAAGGTTATTATGGGCTAATGAGATCTTGATGAAAGTTAATGTTTAACCTAGGTGGATAGAAGGAAGGAAAAAGGATGTAATAGGCAGTAGGAATAGAAATTGCAAAGAATTAGAGTTTGAAATACATATGGTAGTTTTAGTTAAGGAACAGAACGATCTGATTATAGTTGAGTGAAGTGTATGAAGTAAAATTTGGCTAAATTAGATGGACTGGATTGTGGAAAAGTGATAGACTGAAAGAAAAATTGCACTTTATATTGGCATGCAGTGGGATGAAGTCCTCGGATGTGTTTTTGTTACACCAAAGACGGGGAAAGGGGCACTATTAGCATTTAATGAGAAAGGACCAGGGAAGCTGGTCCCACAATGTTCAGGACAGTCTGAACACTTAAGAATTGTTCCAAATAACCATATGGCTTAGAATGACTTGCTGTACTTTGATATAGGTGAAAAAAGTAATCATAATGATCTGAGCATAGAAAGTAACTTTGTAGAATAAAATTTTCAGGAATTCAGTTATCATATATATTAGAGGGATGTTAAAATGGTTATTTTTATTTTTGCAGTTTTTGACCAGGGCCAGGCTTGAACCCGCCACCCCTGGTATATGGGGCCAGTGCCCTACTCTTTGAGCCACAGGTGCCACCCGGAATGTTAAAGTTTTCATTCAAATTTTATCAGGAGTTTTTCACCACTTTAGAAAATCACATAATTGATGACAATGCTACCTGTACAGTATTGGTGACTCAAATATTTTTCTCATCAGTCTGTAGTTGTAACTGTCACAGGTCACAGTGATTCTATGTATAATGTATGGGTACAAACAACCTTCATTGTGTTTTTGATTTTTGTAATTGCCTACACATTTTGAAGTGTTACTATAAGCTTATTATGTTTGATAGTACAATTAGGGTATTATATTGGCTATTAAGATTATGCTTAGGCAGGTTATCTTTGAATTTCATCTTAGTGTAGTACAGGGAGTGCTACAGAATAGTTGCTATAAAAAGGATAAATTGATTTCTGTTTTCAGTAATGATGGAGTGGGTTATTCAGATAAATCCTTTTGATGAAAACAATTAAAAATCTTGGAAATGTTATTTAAAAAAAAAAAAAACTTAGAGGAATGGAAGTGCTGAAAAAGATAGTGGGAGCTACTAGGCCAAATTCTGGAGAAAACACAGGAACCTAAGGAAATAAGTAGAGGATAATTGCCCTAAGGACAATTGCCAATCTGCCCAAATTTGGGCTTTGGTTTTGGTGGACTTCATGGGATGAAGAGGGCAGAAGTTAAGGGCTAGAGTTCTTGTAAAGAAAAGATCAAAAAGAACAACCCCATTTTTAAATGCACTCCTGTGGGCTCTCATTAGGTTAAGAGTGAAAGAGAACTAAACTGTCTACCCACTACCATATTTAGGGGATTGTCTAAGGAAGGTTTGGTATAGCAGGCTAAGAGAAAGGAAGTAAAGAAACATCTTTCAAGTTATGACCACAGTTTTAGCCCTTATGCTGATTTGCAGCTCAGGTTTGTTCTGTCTGGGTGGTCCAGGGACCCTCAAGCCATTTATTATGGCTTCAGACTAATAGTGGTCCCTATGGCCTGACAGAAGGAAAGGAAGATGATCTGTGGAGAAAGGTCCTTCATTCTTAGGAAATTGCTGCCAATAGTTTTTCAAAGACAGTGAATAGTATGTTGTCACAAGTAACTTAGCATAGTTAAAATAAGCAACCAAAATTATATAAAGTATAATTTTTTTTTCTTTTGAGATAGAATTTTGCTCTGTCACCCTGGACAGAGTGCAGAGGCATCATCATAGTTCACTGCCACCTCAGACTCCTCAGCTAAAGTGATCTTCCTGCCTCAGCCTTCAGAGTAGCTGGGACTTACAGGCACACACCACAGTGTCTGGCTAATTTTTCTGTTTTGGTAGAGATAGGGTCTCACTCTTGCTCAGGTGGTTCTCCAACTCTGAGGTCAAGGGATCTTCCTGCCTAGCACTCCCAAAGTGCTAGGATTATAGACTGAGCCACTGCACCCAGCCAAGATGTAAATTATATAATAAGTAGTATACAGGATGTCCATAAAGTTCATGTGCAATTTAAAATAGTTGTAAATTTTTTAAATACAAAATCTTAATTATATTACTTAGAAGACTACATATATATACAGGGTGTTCATAAAGTTCATGTGCAGTTTAAAACAGTTGTAAATTTTCAATTGTACACAAACTTTATGAATACCCTAGATATATATATAGTCTTCTTTAAGTAATATAATTAAGATTTGTATAGTTTTTGTTATATATTTATACCTCAAAGTAAGTTTTCTAAAAGAAAAAATAGCCAGGCAGGCATCCAAATAGATTGGTGAATGAAAAACAGTAGAGAGCAGAGATAAATCTACAAGGTTCTCAGATATTACAGATATCAGGTAGATTTAAAACAGTTGCTGTTATATTTAGAGAATTGAAGGCAAACTTGAAAACAGGGAACAAAAGACTATAAAAAGTGACTTAAATGGATTTGAAAAAAGCCAAATAAAAAATTCGATAAATGAAAACTATACCAAATACTCTTCAGGGAAAGGTTTAGCTTATTATACCTAGCTGAAGAAAGAGTTGGTTACCAAGAAGATAAGGGAGAAGAAGCTTTCTAGAATGCAGCACTGAGATAGAAAATATTGAAGAGAGGTTAAGAGACATGGAAGATAGAGTGACATCTAGCATATTTAATCAGAGCTTTGAAAAGTGAGACAGAATGGTGCAGAGCTAGTAGTTGAAAAGATATTTCTGGCTGAAAATTTTCTAGATATGATGAGAAACCAATTGATAGATTTAAGAAGCTCAGTAAATTTCTAGCAGTATAATTAAAAAGAAATCTGCACCCAGAGAAATTATAGGAAAACTGCATAAACCCAAATACAAGTTGAAAAGTCTTAAAAGCAGCCAGAGGACCACCCCCAAAGATTCTTTGTTTTTTAAAAATTTCAGATTAGTATGAGAGTACATACAATTAGGTTACATTGTTTGCATTTATAGGGTAAAGTCCAAGTTGTAGTTGAGTCCTTCACCCAGAAGGTGTTCCATACACCCCTACATTGTACTTGTTAGGTGGAAACTTACTGAACCCCTTCTTCCGCTTTGCCCCCTCCTTCCTTCTTGAATTTAATTGTGTTTTTCTCTTGAGTGGACACGTGATTGTTAATCTACTAGTTTCAACGTAGTATTGAGTACATGGGAAGCTTGCTTTTTTATTCTTGAAATACTTTCCTAAGGAGAATGTTCCCCAAATCTGTACAGGTAACTATAAAAGATGCAGAGCTTACATCTTTATATGGCTGAATAGTATTCCATGATATATATATATATTATATCAATCACAGTTTATTAATCCATTCGTGGGTTGATGGGCACTTGGGTTGTTTCCACATCTTTGTGATTGTGAATTGAGCTGCTATAAACATTCAAGTGCAAATGTCCTCATGATAAAGTGATTTTTTTTCTTCTGGGTAGATACCTAGTATTAGAGGGATTGAGTATTGAGGGATTAAGTGGAAGACCTACTTTTTCTTTTTCTTTTCTTTTTTTTGAGACAGAGTCTCACTCTGTCATCCTTGGTAGAGTGCTGTGACGTCACAGCTCACAGCAACCTCCAGCTCTTGGGCTTAAGCAATTCTCTTGCCTCAGCCTCCCAAGCAGGTGGGACTACAGGCACCTGCCACAATCCCAGCTAATTTTTTGTTGCTGTTGTTGTCCTTACTGTTTGGCAGGCATGAGCCAGGTTCAAACCCACCAGCTCTGGGTGAGTTTGAACCAGCCCTCTAACCATTGAGCTACAAGTGCCAAGCCAGATTCTAAAATTTTATAGAAGATGACTAAAGGACCAATACGTAGTATATAGCCAAGACTCTTGTAAAAAGGAACAAGATGTGAGGACTTTATTCATTATTGAGACTTATTACAAAATATAGTAACTAAGACACTATTATAAATAGTTTGATGATAGATGGATTGACAGTGAAACAGAATAGAAGAAAACCTATGCTTATAGGTTACTTGATATAGGACAGATATATGCTGGAAATTAGCAAGAAAAGATTGCCTTTTTAAATAGTGCTTTTGCCTCACAGTGTTCACAAATTTTGGGTAGAATAAATACTTGGTTATGAAATGCAAAAATATAAAGCTTTCAGAAGATAATATGAGATCATGTTCTACTCTCTTTTTAATTAAAGTGGTTAGAAAGCTAAAATCTACCCTTTTCCATTAAGTTTAAGATGTCATTGATTTTGATTCGCTCATTATTTTTTTATATCTCTAAAATAAAATACTTCCAGTTAACTGAATGCTGTTCACTATAAATGCATACGTGTTCACATTTTTCATACTTTAACATCTTAAAAATTATGAAATATAGTACATTTCCTAAATTCTCTTTCATCTAATTTTGGTGCAACTTAGGTTCTGTCAGTTAGATGCATTTCCACAATTTGAAAGGCAAAGACGACAAAGAAGCTTCCTTTTTATTGCTCTTTTGGCTAAGTTAGCAAGGTTGTGAAATCTGAGTTTTTTAGAAGCCGCTGAGGTGTCTGGACTGAGCATTTCAGTGTTTACTGCCACCTTCATGGAAATACAGAGGCAGTAGCTTTTGTGTCTCTGTCTGGCAGTGTATCCTTTATCTCCTTAGTCTAATGCAGCAGTTCTCAACCTGTGGGTCATGATCCCTTTTTAACTATGAAAATGCTTTGCAGCATTAGGAAGGTTGAGAACCACTGGTAATGACTGCCTTCCAATTCCCAATACTATATTTTGAATGATTTATAAACATCTTAGTACTTGTACTAAATGCTTTTCTGATTGAAATATCTAAACCTATATTTTTTTCTGCACTGAATCTTGATTAGTAAATTTTCACTGGCTCAGGGAATCATTTAGTATTTAAAATATTCTTGATTTTTAAAATTGTGGTAACATGTATACAACATGATCCTCATCATCTGAATCATTGGTAAATATACAATTCAGTGGAATTGTATTTATTCCAAATATTTTATAACTATCACTACTATCCATACGTGAAACTTTTTTTTTTTTGAGGCAGTCTCAAGCTGTCACCCTCAGTAGAGTGCTGTGGCGTCACAGCTCATAGCAACCTTGGACTTTGGGGCTTAAGCGATTCTCTTGCCTCAGCCTCCCAAGTAGCTGGGACTACAGGCGCCCGCCACAATGCTGAGCTACTTTTTGGTTGTAGTTATCATTGTTGTTTGGCAGGCCCGGGCTGGATTCAAACCCACCCGCTCTGGTGTATGTGGCTGGCACGCTAGCCACTTGAGCTACAGGCACTGAGCCTATACCTAAAACTTTTTATTCACCCCAGTGAAAACTTTACACTCTCCAGTGTTTTAAAATGTTTTTTATCTCTCAGCATACTTGAACCTATAGTTAAAATTCTGCAGCACACTTCAATTATATTGATCAAAATAAAGGAAGAATGAATATACTTTCTGTGCTTTGAGCAATACTTGAAAAAAACTCTACTCTCAAATGCACCTGCTAGAAAATAAAAGGGGGAGGATATCAAAAATTGTTTGATGCACAGCTAAAACAACTACAATAAGAAAACCTAAATTTTAAAAAAACCCAAAATTTTAAAGCAGAGGTTAATAAAAAAACGAAAGAGTAGAACATTAAGTTAAACTAAGGATTGACTCCTCAAATTACTATCAATCAATCCTCTGAAAGTTTTACTAAAGAAAACATTAGGAATCAAAAAAGTAAAATAACTGCAGATAAATATTACATTTAAAAATATGAAGATGGAAATTAAACCATCATCCTGATTTCCCCCAAGGTCAGCATGTGCCAAATAGCTGAGGTTTTCAGTAACTTAGGTGAGCAGGCATATAAACTCAGTTTTACACCCAAACTCAGAATTAAACCCCCCCTTTTGATCAAGTGAATTAATAAAATATTCACAAATTTACTATCATACAGATGTACAGTAACACAACTAATAGATGAAAAGACATATGGAGATGGTGTAACATTTAACATTATGTCAGACTAAAAAAGTCCAATGTACAGACGTATCACAGAGGTAATGCAGGTTTGATTCCGGAACACAGCCAACAGAAGCAAATATTGCAATCAGGGAGTCACACAAACTATCTGATTTTCCGTGCATACATAGTAAAGAAGTTATTTTTACACTACATGGTGTCAAAATTAATCTCTAATATCATGTCAAAAAAATGTACATACCTTAACATAAAAATATTGCTTAAAAAATGGTAACAATCGTCTGAGCCTTCAGTGAAAAATAACCTTTTTGCTGGTGGAGGGTGTTGCCTCTGTTGATGGCTGCTTACTGATCAGGTTGGTGGTTGCTGAAGGCTAGGCTGACTCTGGCAATTTCTTAAAAGACAACAATGGAGTTTATTGCATCGGTTGACTCTTTCAAGAAAGATTTCTCTATAAGCAGGTGGATGCTGTTTGATAGCATTTGACCCAGTAGAACTTCTTTTTCAATTGAAGTCAGTTCTCTCCAAGCCTACTACTGTTTTATCAGCTAAGTTCATGGAATATTCTAAATTCTTTGCCACCACTTCAACAATGTTCACACCATCTTTACTAGGAATAAATTCCACCTCAAGATATCACTTTCCTTGCTCATCTGTAAGAAGCAACTCCTTCTTTGTTCAAGTTTTATCATCTCCTTGAAGCAATTCGGGTACACCTTTAGGCTCCACTTCTAATTCCAGTTCTCTTGCTGTTTCCACCACATCTGCAGTTATTTCCTTCCTCGAAACCTTGACCCTCTCAAAGTCATCCATGAGGACTAGAATCAGCTTCCTCCAAATTCCCGTTAATGTTGGTATTTTGATCTTCTCCCATGAATCATAAATGTTCTTAGTGGAATCTATGGTGGTAAATCCTTTTTGGAAGGTTTTCCATTAACTTTGCCCAGATCCATCAGAGGAATCACTGACAGTGATAACCTTAAGAAATGTATTTCTTAAAATATTAAGACTTGACAGTTAAAATTACCCCTTGATTCATGGGCTACAGAATTATCAGGCATAAAAACAACATAAATCACCTTGTACATCTCTATCAGAGCTCTTGGGTCACCAGGTGCATTGTCAATGAGCAGTAATATTTTGGAAGAAATCTTTTTTTTTCTGAGCAGTAAGTCTCAATAGTGGAGTTAAATTACTCAGTACACCATGCTGTATGATAAAGTGTATGCAGAAGTGCTGTTATCCATATCCAGGCTTTGTTGTTCCACTTACAAAGCACAGGCAGAGTACATTTGGCATAATTCTTAGGAGTCCTAGGATTTTGGAATAGTAAATGAGCGCTGACTTCAACTTAATGTCACCAGGTGTGTTAGCCTATTCTAACAAGAGAGCCAGCCTATCCCTGGCAGCTTTGAATCCAGGCATCGACTTCTCTTTAGCTGTGAAAGTTCTACATGGCACTGTCTTCCAATAGAAGTCTGTTTCATCAACATTGAAAATCTGTTGTTTAGGTAGCCACCTTCATCAATGATCTTAGTTAGATCTTCTGGATAACTTGCAACTTCAGTGTCAGCACTTGCTTAACTTTGCCTTTTTATGTTGTTACGAAGATAACTTCTTTCTTTAGACCTCAGGGAACCAATCTCTTCTAGCTTCCAACTTTTCTTCTGCAGCTGTGGTACCTCGCTCAGCCTTCAAAGAATTGAAGAGAGTTGGGGCCTTGCTTTGGATTAGGTTTTGTTTTAAGGGTTGGTTTGACTTCTTTTTGGACCATTACAATTTTCTCCATATCAGCAATTAGGCTCTTTCACTTTCTTATCATCTGTGTGTTCACTAGAGTAGCACTTTTAATTCTCTTCAGGAACTTTTTCCTTTGCATTCACAACCTCTCTTACTGGTTGGCATAAGAGCCCTAGCTTTTGATGTCCTTTCTTCACTAAGCTTAATCATTTCCAGCTTCTGATTTTGATTGTGAGATGCGTGACTCTTCTTTCTACTTGAACACTTACAAGTCACTCTAGGGTTATTAATTGGCCTAACTTAAATATTGTGTCTCAGGGAATAGGGAGGCATGATGGGAGGGAAAGGGATGGAGAGAGGGGAATGGCCTGTGAGTGAAACAGTGAGAACATGACACAATATTTATTAAGTCTGCCATCTTACATTGGTGTGGTTCATGGTACCCCAAAACAATTACAATAATAATATCAAAGATCACAGATCACAGATCACCATAACAAATATAGTAATAATGCAGAAGTTTCACGTATTGGGAGAATTACCAAAATGTGACACAGAGACACGAAGTTAGCACGTGCTATTGAAAAACTAGTACTAACAGACTTGCTGGACAATAGGGCAAAACAAAATGGGGAAAAAAACCTGTGCAATATGTGTAAAGTACAATAAAATGAAGCACAAGAAAACAAGGTATGACTGTAATTCTGTGTATAACTGTGAAACTTTAAAGTTATACAAATACCAGAATGCTAGAATTCTTTCTATTTAACATGTAAGCAAGTTCTAGGTCCAGATCTCTGTGTTGCTTTTGCCAACTTTGAGTTCATCTCAAATGAGGAATAACATTTCTTTTTTTTTTTTTTTTTTTTTTTTGAGACAGAGTCTCAAGCTGTTGTCCTGGGTAGAGTGCCATGGTGTCATAGTTCACAGCAACCTCTAACTTGGGCTCAAGTGATCCTCGTGCCTCAGTTTTTCTATTTTTAGTAGAGAAGGTGTCTTTCTTTTGCTTAGTCTGATCTGAAACTCATGAGTTCAAGCAGGCCACCCACCTCGGCCTCCCTACTAGGCGTGAGCCACCGCAACTGAACTGCTTCATATGATAATAGAGAGAGCTGGGTATGACAGCTCATCTCTGTAATCCTAGCACATTGGGAAGCCAAAGCAGGAAGATTGCTTGAGCCCAGGAGTTTGAGGTTGCAGTGGGTCTTCTGCACTCCAGCCTGGGCAACAGAAAAGAAAGAAAAGAGAGAGACAGAGAAAAGAAAAAATAATTTTCCTTTTGCTTTCTACTATGAAGACCAAAGCAAAGAAGGCACTTGATCTTTTTACTTATCTGCTTCATCCCTTAGATCACATTCTGCGCTGTGATCTAAGGATTCTTCCTTGGGCTCACTACCTTCCACATAGTTAACATGTTAGCTACCAAATATGGAATTTTTCACAAGATGTCATACATTGTTTTATCTCATTAGATAGTGTTTAGTCACATCCTATGGCATCTTATATTCTCTGCACAGGGCAATTTTGTTTTTCCACAGTGTTAATTTTATTTACTTTTCTAGTTATCCATGTTAAGATTATCTTGGGCTTGACCTTTATAAGTACACATTTTCTTCAAGGCTTCAAAAAGTGTTTTTAAGTATCTAGCAATTCAGTATTGTTCAGATATTCAGTAAATGGGAGGCACTGCTGTAGTATCAGATACAGAAGATTGTCCCTATCTTTAAATCAACTACAGTGAAATGTAGTTATTTACTTAAAATGCTCAAAGCCCACATTTTGTTTCAGTTTCTTTTCTAAAGAAGAATAATCACACAATACATCATTTTGGCTTTCCCCTTTCCTGATGAACTGTTATATGTACTTGGATGGATGATTATTGTTATATTCTGATTTTATCTACAGACCTCTCGTCCCCCTAACTAGTACTAAGCCCAGTATATATATGCTGTGTGTTAAAATGAAAATAGTTACCCTTTTTTTGAATGTCTCTGTGCCTGTCACTTACTAATCAGGTTACAGACTTTAGCTTAATTAAATCACAGTAAGATAATAGGCATTCCATTTTATAAATGAGCAAGATTTAAGGTTAAGTATAACCTTGTTAATTTAGATCAAGAAGTATTTGAATCCAGCTCTAATTCCTATAGTAATCAGAAATAGAGTGATATTTTCTTTCTTTCTTTTTTTTTCTTTAAAAATGGGGTTTTTTGGTGCAACTAAAGAAAAGGTGTTCTACCTATAAATTCTACTTTATAAAAACAATTAGGAACTTTTACAAAGAAAATCACAAAACAAACTTTAAAAGGCAATGGATCCCTCTCCTTCTTCACTGCTGGGCTAGAAAAATCAAGCTTATTCTGCCAGGAATCACAAGTTGGAACTGAGTATTCCCCAAGTGGAAATTATACAGTGTCACTTCAGGGAAAGACTATTCAAGCTTTCATCCCCAACATCCATAACTAGCTTTTAGAACAGTTAAACCTGGTAGCAGGTTCAAACCCGGCCCTGGCCAAACTGCAACAAAAAATAGCCAGACATTGTGGTGGGCACCTGTAGTCCCAGCTACTCAGGAGGCTAAGGCAGGAAAATCACCTAAGCCCAAGAGCTGGAGGTTGCTGTGAGCTGTGACATCACGGTACTCTACCTAGGGCAATAAAGTGAGACTCTGTCTTTAAAAAAAAAAGAACAGTTAAACCCAGCCAAAATAGTTCAGTCTAGGCTTTATGATATAAGGCTATTATGGTCTTGAAAGATGCTAAAAACAGGAAAGACTGATCAAAATAAAAGATATTATTGGAAACTAATAGTCACAAATTGTTAGTTCCTTGCTGTATCTCCCATCTATAAAACATTAATAAAGGGATTATTTTACTGTAAAGAAAATTTTAGTTTCATGTATCACTAGTCAGAACTTTTGTCCTTAGTTATTACAAAATAGGGCCTGTCCAGGGCCGTTATCCAAATGGCATGACCATTGTGTGCCCACAATTCACTCCTATCTTTACAAACAGAACTTTCATAATTTACATAAGCACATCTGTAGTGAGGTTTAACACTGAGATGCAATCAAACATCCATTCTATGTGACTTTTTGCAGACTGCAATGTAGGTGATATATTTTTAATCCTCTTTCATTTGAGTGACCTTATGTAAAAAATAAATCAATAACTTATAATCTCTGTCTCTAAAAAACATTTCAAATGTACACATAGAAATGGTTACAGACAGTAAGATTTTTAGGAAACATTGTCCATGTCCACATCCTCTTGTAATTGCTGTACCATTTTCTCTTCCAACTTCTTTCCTTTGCCTGCAAGAGGGGCGCAAGTAAGATGGATGTTTTGCTTGACTTCCTTGATGTCCTGGACTTTCTGTAGCTCTTTATTTTTCTTCAGTCTGTTCATTATATATTTAGCTTGGCGTTTCTGTTTGATCTCTTCAACTCTCTTCATTGCATCAATAGTTTTATAAAAAATTATTTGTTTAAAGAACATCTTATGATTGCAGAGACTAAGCCCAACATAAGTGGTAATTTTTTTCTTTTCTTTTTTTTTTTTTTTTTTGAGAGAGATCATCACTTTGTCACCCTTGGTAGAGTGCTGTAGCGTCACAGCTCACAGCAACCTCCAGCTCTTGGGCTAAGGCGATTCTCTTGCCTGAGCCTCCCAAACTACAGGCGCCCACCACAACGCCTGGCTATTTTTGTTGAAGTTGTCACTGCTGTTTTAGCTGGCCAGGGTTGAGTTCAAACCCACCGACCTCGGTATATGGGGCTGGCACCCTATCCACTGAGCCAAAGGCGTCACCCAAATGTGATAATTTTTTTAAAATGCAGTTTTTATTGTTGTAAATGGTTTTTGATCTGTTAGACATTATATTTTAGGATATTTACTCTGGCAATAAATAATGTTTAGACTAACCAATAATTTGCTGTCACAAGATTAAAAAAAAAGAAAAGAAAAAATAGAGACTAACCAATAAGTCAGAGAGGTACTAGAAGCAAGGAGTCTCATTAAAATCATGCTATAATTATAAGAGATAATGAGAGTCTGAACTACTGTTGATAAATTTAATACTCTTACAACAACCCTGCAAGGTAACAGGAGGAAGCCAGAGTTCTGAAAGTAAATGACCGTTTCAAAAGAGGACCTTTGAAACTTTTTGTGTAATGATTCAGCTGAGTTTATATGACCAGATAAGAAGGCTGCTGAAAGAAACTGTCATCTCAGTTTCACAAAATCATCACAATTCCAACCCTGATGTAGGTACAAACAAAGCCCCTTCCATCAGTGTAACTGTCTGGTGGTTGGTTAACCGAAAAGGTCAGTTTAATCAGGGAATCATGAACAATGACATGGACTTAAACATTTAAAACTGTAAAATGAATGTTCATTCCCCAATCTTTGAGGTAACGCCAATGATAATTCCTTTAAAAATGACCCATACCTCCTTTGACAACAAGTAGTTTTTGAAATGGAAAACATCAGTTAACCTAGTGAGCTGGTTAAGTGGAGGTCAGTTAAGAATAGCATATCTAAGTAGTATTTTGAGTGAGGCAGTTCTTTGCTGTACAGGACTTCTAGTGCATTATGTTCCATGATCTGCAGACATTAAATGCCAAACAGCATTCTCCAACTGCTGTGACTATCAAAATTTTTTCAAATGCCTCCCAGGTACCACCTCATAAACCACTAAGAAAAGGTTGGGGGATGCTGGCCAGATGAAAGAAGAGAACATTAGTAAGGCCAAAGAGTTGGAAGCAACAGGATATACTCTTGAAAAACACAAGAGTCTGATTGGTATTAAGCAGCATTTCCCTAAATATTTCGTAGTATATTTAACACATACTATACTAGCAATGTTCCATAGTCAAGACAGCTTAGGAAATTCTAATTTAAACAAAAGTAAGTTTCTTAACTACAGTTCTCAATTTTTACTTTGCTAATACCTACTCATGAAATCCCAAAGGGGCACAATGGTACAGGGTATTCCTTGCTCACCAAATCAATTTAGATGCTTTTTACATGAATCTCTTAAGATGTGAACTACAGAAATCAAATAAGATTTGGATAACACAGTGTCCCCTCATTCTGAACTCAGAAACTGAACAGGTTAGACAGTAAGGAGCATTTATAATATCCTGAAATTCTAGCTGTGCAAACTATCTTTCAGAGAACATGTTGAATAATTAGAATCCACAATATAAACTTGATGAAAAAATGTGCTAGACCATTTAGTCTGCCGCAAGAATTGTGACTGGACACAAGTGGAGAGTCAGAAAAGAACAAGACCACAGAAGACTCTGACTATCACATTTTAAGGAGTTCTCACCTGATTTAGACATGTGTTTTTAAAGTAGAACACAATAGAGATGTATAAGGAGATTTATGTTGTTTTTATGCCTGATAATTCTGTAGCCCATGAATCAAGAGGTAATTTTGACTGTCAAGTCTTAATATTTTAAGAAATACATTTCTTTTTTTTTTTTTTTTGAGACGGAGCCTTCAACTCCTGGGCTCAAGTGAGTCTCCTGCCTCAGCCTCCCAAGTAGCTGGGACTACAGGCGCCCGCCACAACACCTGGC
>CAUYTI010138845.1:0-112170 GCA_963575145.1 Galago senegalensis | reverse complement strand
GGCTGCAACCAAAAAAAAAAAAATGACCAGGCGTTGTGGCGGGCGCCTGTAGTCCCAGCTACTTGGGAGGCTGAGGCAGGAGACTCACTTGAGCCCAGGAGTTGGAGGTTGCTCTGAGCGTGATGCCATGGCACTCTACCCCGGGGGTTAGCTTTAGGCTCCATAACAAAAAAAAAAAAAAAAAAAGACATTAATTCCGACAGGTACTATGACAGAATAAATATATATGATAAATGAAACATAAAAGAAAGAAAACAAGACAATGTGTCAGGTAGAAAAATAAAATAATAAAATCAAAGGTGAAAAACTTATACTGATTCTCTATTGTAAGATTTTACAATAGTTTATTTGAAATTACCTCATTAAGTATTTTTGATGAATCTTTTACCATCCCAAGTATTAACAATTAATGTGATGATATTTCTCTGAGAAGATAAGCAAAACTGTTGTCCTGTACTTGTGCTTTTACTAAAGAATAATCCTGTCCCGTAAACATGGTGAGGATATGGCACCTTCTTTGTCCTTTCCAGTTCAGGTCAGCTGTTCTTGAGAATTCCTAACGTCACACGCACTTGAAATGTAACAGGCAGCAGCTACTAATGACAAAGACAGACTGGCTTGGCCAATTCATTGTTTTGACAGTTTTAACAAACAAAATAGATTTCCAGACTTTATCATAATATTGTCCATCAATCAAACAGTGGAGCTGACCTGTCCAAGCCTCGAAGTGAAGGCAAGAGGCCACCTGCACAGACTGGCCTCCTTCATTCTGTGCTGCTCATGATTCCATTTGTATTTATTTCAGTAGCGGATTTCCTGTCATGTAGCAGAGACCGACGTCTATGTGACATACTGAATTAAAAAGTAATATTGTGAAAATAAGGTTTTGTAATTAATAAATGCCATTAATTTTTTGTAGACCATTATATCTTTTTCAAATTAGTCATTTTGTGACATTGTGCTAAGTGCATTTATATAGGAGGGCAAATACTACAGATCCTGATAAAATCCCCTTGCCTCTATTACAATCCTGTGTTGCTTTTATATGCTCAAAGTAGAAAAGAATAAAAATGCTGAAAATTATTGAAAAATGTTGATTAATTGCTGCTAAACATTACATTGAATAATCAAAGTGAAAAATTATTGTAGAATTAGCACAGACGTCATTCCCTGTTGGGCATCTTTACCCCACTCATGAAAGTCAGTTCCACCTTATTCCATCGTGCTGCGGGGCCGTCTCTGTTTTTCGTTCATCTCCACAGTATTTTGGGAACATATTCTGTCCAGTTTTCTGTGCAACAATGGGAAGCATCGTTTCAGGGAATCCACTGAAAACAATGGATTCTTGGCGGAAACACGAGTCTTCATTTGGTGCCTCTTTTCTGGCTACAGCAAACACAAGTTTCTCAAAAGTAATTGATTTTGTAGCATGTGCAGGTAGCAATTTTCTTGTTATAAAACTATACAATGTTCCATAGCTCTGTAAAACCTCAGATTCTTTTCTGTTTTCTTAATATTTATAGGAGTAGTTTTAAAATAATGTTATTTGGAATGCTTCAATTATTCTAACTTTTAAAATATTGTACATCATTCGATTTTCCTAGTTACCTTTTATTATTCTTTGTTTTAGTGAGCTTAACCCAACACATTTAAGCCCATAGGAGGGGCTTCTGAGCAGGCCACCTTAGCTGTACACATGCGTCACCATGGGTGACATCCAGATCCTTTTAGGAATTTCTGAGCTGACCCAAGCACCCTTTCTCTTACTAATGTACTCACATAGAAATCAATAGCTAGGTTATAATATCAACTTTCTTGCTGGCGAGGCGACTATTCATGCTTCCTTCTCCTTCTCCTTCTCTTAAAAGTTCTAGCAGACTCCGCATCAGTATAGCCTAGGCCAGGATACAGAAAACATGCCTTGGAATGTGGGCTGCCCATGTGTCCTGCAGGGGAAGGGACCACTTCCACAGAAAAGGCTCATTCCTCGTGGGAAAACATTCTGAAAGTGTGCTTTCCATGCTGTTCCTTCATTTAAACCAATAAACCAGAAAGACTGGAGCAAAGGTTAAAAGGGACAACTAGAAACACAGGGTGTAATCACCTAAGCACAGGTAAGAGGATGAGTAGAAACGCAGGGTGTGATCACCTGGGCACAGGTAGAGGATGAGTAGAAATGCAGGGTGTGGTCACCTGGGCACAGGTAAGAGGATGAGTAGAAACACCCAGCACAGGTAAGAGGATGAGTAGAAACCACCTGGGCAAAGTTAAGAAGAAGCATCCAGGGCAGTGCCTGTGGCTCACTGAGTAGGGCGCTGGCCCCGTATGCCGAGGGTGGTAAGTGTGAACCCAGCCCCGGCCAAACTGCAACAACAACAACAAAAATAGCTGAGTGTTGTGGTGGGTGCCTGTAGTCCCAGCTACTCAGGAGGCTGAGGCAAGAGAATTGCCTAAGCCCAAGAGCCAGAGGTTGCTGTGAGCTGTGATGCCACTGCACTCTATGGAGGGTGATAAAGTGAGACTGTTTCTAAAAACAAAAGAAGACAATGACAACACATACAACACAGTGAGCAGAAAAGTGGGGAGAAACACCCAGAAATAAAAAGGGAGACACAAATTCTTCAAAGTCACATCCTGATGCAGAGATAGAAAGGCCGGGACACAGGGCTACTGCGGGTATCAAGAATATGTTCCTAAGAAAACCTGCAAACTTGTGAGACAGCTAATTTCCCTGATCCTAAATGCAGAATTGAAATACATATGTTTTACCACTGTTAAAACCCCCACACTGACTCCCTTACGTGTAAAATGGGACGACCAAGCTCAGAAAGATCAAATAGAAGACTCTAGAGGGGTCCCTCTCTACAAACATAGGAAAACTTCATTGATGTCTCCTGCAGGGAAAGGCACTACTTTCATTTGTTTTGGCCAGAGAAAAATTACACAGATTGGAAAACTACAGATCACTGTACAAATGATCAGGTGATCTCTGGAACTATAGGGGCTATTCAAGTGTTGTGTATTGCTACAGGAAACATCATCCTCTCTGGAACCTGGAGTGCCACTATCAATCTAAGAGTGTGTGGCATATTTTAAAAAGCAATAAAATTTTTCCTTTATCAGCAAGGTATCTGAGTCTGATTTCTGCTCTGCTGAAATTTGGTTCAGAGAGTCCTGGCTTGCTGATGTGGTTTGGATGAGTGGCCCCTCCTGCTGAAATCTGACTCCCAGTGTTGGGGCTGGTGGGAGGTGTTTGGGCTGTGGGGCAGGCCGCTCAGGAATGGCTGGGGCCCTCCCTAGACACCAAGTTCTCTTCCATTAGAGAAGTTAGAGAACTGGGTGATTGAAGGAGACTGACGTCGCCTCCTTTGGCTCCGGCCCCTTCTCTCCCACACACAGGCCCACTCTCCCTTCACTCTTCCTCTTCCTTGGAAGCTCTCTGCAGACCTCACCAGGCACACAGAGTAGCACTGTGCTTCCTGTACTGTCTGAAGAATTGTGAGCCAAGTAAACCTCTTTTCTTTATACATTACCTACGCATAGGTACTTCCTCTACAGTAATCTCAGAGTGATGTGGGCCAACTCAATGAGGTGTTAGAGAACATCATGCTGACTTGTCATGTGGTCACCTGAGATGTAACCTGACAGCACTTGGAGAACAGGCAGCAGCAAGAACCTCACGTACAGCAGGTGTATCCGGTGGGATCCAGGTGCCCACCTGGCCAGGGAATCTCCTGGAGGACCTGTGTTCTAGGCAGTGTCAGAATGTCCCCCCCCTGCCCGAAAATGAAGAAGGGGACCAGGCATGGTGGTTTACACTGTAACACTGGCAGGCCAAGGCAGGAGGATCACTTGGCCTCAGGAGTTCAAAACCAGCCTAAGCAAGAGTGAGACCCCATCTCTACTAAAAATAGGAAAATATTAGTTGGGTGTTGTGCTGGACACCTGTAATCCCAGTTACTTGAGACACTGAGGCAGGAGGATCTCTTGAACCTAGGAATCTGAGGTTGCTGTGAGCTATGATGCCACAGGCCTAAATAACAGGGTAAGACTCTGTCCCCCAATCATCCCAAAAGAAAAAGAAAATGAAGAACAGGTGGTTTATTGCATTAATTATTAGACCTCTTGGATCTCAGAGAGAAAAAAAAATTTTTTTTTGTAGGGGCAGAGTCTCACTTTGTTGCCCTTGGGAGAGTGCAGTGGCGTCACACAGCTCACAGCAACCTCCAACTCCTGAGCTTATGCAATTTTCTTGCATCAGCCTCCTGAGTAGCTGAGACTACAGGCACCTGCCACAACACCCAGCTATTTTTGGTTACAGTTCGTCTGGGGCTGTATTTGAACCCACCACCATTGGTACATGGGGCTGGCGCCCTACTTACTGAGCCACAGGCGCCATCCACAGGTAAAAGTTTCTTCAGTTACACACGTTGCTCTGAATCATACCAGGAAACTCACGAAGTTGCTGTTTATGAGACGGACCCACCACAAGGAAAGCTTCAATATAATTCTAGGATATGACATAAAATTTTTGTCCCTTAAGTATTGGGAATGAGTAGAGATAAGAGTGCTTCAAGGTCATATAATAAATGAACACAGTTTCAAATTCCAACACAAAATAACATCTTCAGGGTTTTGTATTATAGAGATGCCTTTCTCTGCTAACCAGTACCCTAGAGCTACTCAGATCTAGTACAAAAGTAACACTTCACCAAGGGATGTCTGCACTGTGTGAGCTAAACTGCCTATCAGAATATTCTGAGCATTCTGGCATGTTAAGGCGTGCTGTTGTTTGCTTAGCAGAAACCATTATAAAATAGACCATTTGTACAATATTAGACTGAAGCCTGTTTGGGAGTAAAATGGAAATTGCTTGTTGTTGAGACTTCAATTTCTTAAACTCTCAGTTCGTCTGGTCTCAAGCCTTCCCCAAAATAGAAAATACTAGCAGGAAATCAGAGAGTAGAATTAAGAAGCAGAGAGTTGTCTCTCTCAGTGCTCTGCCTTGAGTATAGTGCCCGTCATGTCCCCATCTCCTGTAAGACATGCCTGGGGCGTTTCCAGAGTCCACCAGGCGATTCCAGACCTGGACCTGGTGACGTGACTGTCCCTGAGTTCCTGCAGCCTCTCCTGCTTGTTCCTGTTATTATGTTTTGGAGTCATTCACAGCACACTGTCTGGCTTCTCAGCGATTCTATTACCTGTGTGATCAGTGTCCTACAGAGAGCCCTTCCGTCTAACTAGGGCCTACCTTTCAGGTCCTGGGAGTTTGTTTCCAGACCATCACTATGGAGAGAATGTTGCATCACTGTGGGGAGTCACATGGATGGTATTTTTGGTTTCCTAATGCATATAAAAGTTATGTTTATGTTATTATGTAGTCTCTTACATGTGAGATAATCACTGTGTCTAAGAACACTGTGTAACTGCCAGAACTTTTTGAATGCTTTATTCCTAAAAAATGCTAAAACTATCTGAGGCTTCGGAGAGCTGCAGTCTTGTATCTGGTGGAGAGTCTCGTCTGACATCGGTGGTTGCTGACTGATCAGGGTAGTATTTGCTGAACTTTGGGGTGGCTGTGCTGATATTTTAAAATAAGACAATAATGATGTTTGCTGCGTCTGTTGACTGTTTTCTCCATCAGATATTTGTATCTGATGATACATCTGTATCACATGATTCTGCCTGACAGTGTCTTACCCACAGTTAAAACTTCTTTCTAAATGGCAGTCAGTCCTCTCAAACCCTGCTGCTGACTTACCCACTACGTTTATGTAACACTCCAAATCCTGGATTGTCATTTCAGTGATGTTCATGGCAGCTTCATCAGGAGTAGTCAATCTCAAGAAACCACTTTCTTTGCTCTTCATAAGGAGCAACTCCTCGTGCAATGAAAATTTATTAAGAGATTGCAGGAATCCAGTCACATCTCTCGTCTACTTCTCATCCTGTTTCTACCACACCCACAGGATCTTCCTCCATGGAAGCCTCAAACCCCTCAGTGCTACTCATGAGGGTTGGAATCAACTTCTTCAAACACCTGTTATTGTTGATATTTTGACCTCCCACCATAAATTAGGAAGGTTTTCAATGGCATTCAGAGTGACGAGTCCTCTTACAATTTACTCTGCCCAGATTACTCACAGAAAGCTGACTGATGGCAGCTACACAGCCTTATGATGGGAATTTCTTAAAAAGTTTTAAGACTTGAAAGTAGAAATTACTCCTTGATCCATAGGGTGCAGAATGGATGTTTTTCTAGCAAGCCTGAAAACATGAGTTTCTTTGTACATCTCCATCACAGTGAGGGGCATTGTCAACAAGCAAGAATATTTTGAAAGGAGTCTTTCTCCCTGAGCAGTAGGTATCAACAGCAGGCTGACAGTATTTAGGGATCTGTGCTGGAAATAGGCTCACCTGACCTGCTCTGCTATTCTAGTTATAAAAGTACACTGATCATCTTCTTAAAGGCTGTAGGATACAACCTAGTCACCAGCTGCAGTAGCCCTTACCCAGAGTCAGTCTGTCCTCTCAACCTTTAAATTTCCTCTAGCTGTGTAAGTCCTACACGGCCTCTTCTTCCGATGCAAAGATATTTGTCTGCACTGAACATGTGTGGTTTAGTGTGGCCACCTTCAGCAGTGGTTTCATCTACATCGCCTGAATAATTTGCTGCAGCTCCTGTCTCAGCACTTGCTGCTTCACCTCACACTTTTATGGAAAAGACTTTCTAAAAGCAAAACAGAGCAAAACTCATGAACCCACCTCTGCCAACTCCAAACTTTTCTTCTGCAACTTCCTCACTTCTCTCAGCCTTCACAGAATTGAAGAGAGTTAGCGCCTTGCTCTGGCTTAAGCTTTGGCTTAAGTGAACGTTCTAGCTAGTTTGATCTTTCGTTCAGACCACTCAAACTTTTCCATATCAGTAATAAAGCGTGTTCTCTCCCTCTCTCTCTTTATTTCTTTTTGAGACAGAGTCTCACTCCATCACCCTTGGTAGAATGTCACTGCATCACAGCTCACAGCAACCTCAAACTCCTGGGTTCAAATGATCCTCCTGCCTCAGCATCCCACGTTGCTGAGACTACAGGTGCCCACCATAATGCCCACCTCGTTTTTCTATTTCTAGTACAGATGGGGGTCTTGCTTTTCCTCAGGATGGTCTCAAACTACTGACCTCGGGCAATCCACCTGCCTCAGCCTCCCAGAGTGCTGGGGTTACAGGTGTGGGTCACCATGCCAGCTTGCTTTACTTTTTTATCATTCATAGGTTCACTGGAGTAGCAATTTTAATCCCTCCAAGAACTCTTCCTTTGCATTCATGAGGTGAACCCTAGTGGGTTAAAGCTTCAACTTTGCAGAGTGAAGACGCTACAGCTCAGTGTAATACCACCAAACCGAGGGGCCTGGTGGCCAGACACTGTCACAGTGCTTCCCCATAGCCCTGGCTCCAGGTTCCAATGGGTGTTTATGGAGATTCAAACAAAGAAGCGTAAGGAAAAGGTTACCAAAAAAAAAAAAAAAAAAATCACAATGTACAGCAGGATATGCAGAGGTGACTGTTCTCTGGGTTACTTTATCTTGGTGTCTGGAACACGTAGTTGACACCTGCTGTTTACTCTCTGCCTTAGCTATTTCTGTCCAGCTAAGTGATTTTTTTTGTAGTGCATGTGGTTGCAACAGTTGCTGCTAATGCATCTGCCCTGTTCCTCCCTCTGCATGTGGCTGCAGCTTTGTTCCTGTCCCACACACCTAACTAGTGCCATATCCGTAACTTCTGCCACTGCCCTGGACATCCTGTTCCCTCTGCACATATTGAAATGTCTTTGTTACACATTTCCCACACATTTTATTTATAATAAAAGTCAGGCTCCTGAGAGTTTCATCTCAGAAATGGACAGGTGCAATTTGAAAAGCATTTTTTCCCTTTGCCCATTTTCATCCTTACTTTCCTTTATTCCAAATGTCAGCATTTACAGTTGAGTTAACATTTGGGATGAAAAGAAATCATCTTTTTTTTTCCAAATGTGCATGAGGTTGATTATTTCCTTGAATGAACTATCATTTTATCTAAGCAACAGTAACATCTTAAATACCCTTTTTTCCCCCATTGACCTACATCTCTGTTCCAGATTATTGAGTGTAAGACCAGCAATTCAATCGTTTTTATCCTTGATAACATAGTCTTATCTAATATTTGCCTTGTGGATATAATTTGAAAGGAAGAATTTCATTAACATTTAAGCTCAGTGAACACATGGAGAAATGCAATTAGTTTTTGATAAATACTTTAATTTCAGCAAATGTCCTATCTTACTTTCCCGAGATTTCTATCTATGGGAACATATATTACTGCTTATGTTACAAATTAAAAAGATAGTGACATAAATAGTTTTAGGCAATCCAAATGCAACTTTCCTTTTGGGTATTTGGTAATGCAGCTACATAAAATTAATGCCACTGATATCTCATGTTCTTATGGCTAGTTAAATTCACATATAAAATTTTTTAGCATTTTCCAAAGCTTTTGAAAATAGAAGGATAATTGTTTAAATGGGGAAAGAATGGGGAACATGTGTTCACAAATTCAGAGTCAAAGTCAAATGGTAATAAAGATATAAATATTTTATATAATCAAGAAAATAGTTTATTGGTTAGAAGAACCTTCAAAACCACCTCACTACTAAAGGTGTATAATAGACACAGGTCCTAAGTAGAATCCAAGAATCGCCATGTCAATGATTTTAAAATTAAAACATATTGTTCCTCTCCCTTATCACACAATTTTCCAGAGCAACAGAAAAAAGACAGACTATAATTGAGCACCCTTAGGAAATCTCTCTTCATCAAAGAAATGAAATCTTGTATTGTTAGAGTAATACAAGCATTAATACCATTATAGCACACTGGAATACAAGCATTAATACCATTATAGCACGCTGGAAGGACAGGCACATGGCTGAGAGAAGAAAGGGGCCACAAAATATGTGAAGTGATGTCAAACAAGAGTAACCCTGGAAAACAAATTAAAATCACAAAACACAATTATTCCTCTTCCCACCTCTTATTAATCACAGTTGTTGCTTCCTGGTCATGTGCTAATAATTTATCTATTAATGGCTTATCATTGTTTAGCAAATTTATATATTTATTTTAAAATAAACACTCATTATTCATGACAGACACTACAATATTAAAAATAACCCATGTCTAACATCTGACTGTTTGCAGCCCAGTGCTACCTCACCGTAAAACAAGCCCCTTCCTTTCCTATCCTTAAAAGGCCCTCTTCAGATTCTTGCATTCACCACCCTGTGTTTATTTTAAAGTACATTACTGGCTGGGCACAGTGGGTCACACCTGTAATCCTAGCACTCTGAGAGGCCCAAGCAGGTGGATCCCCTGAGCTCAGGAGCTTGAGAACATCTTCAGGAAGAGTGAGATCCTGTCTCTACTAAAAATAGAAAAAAAAAATAAAAATAGGGCGGTGCTTGTGGCTCAAAGAGTAAGGCGCCGGCCCCATATGCCAGAGGTGGCAGGTTCAAACCCAGCCTCAGCTAAAATAAATAAATAAATAAAAATAGAAATACTAGCCAGGAGTTGTGCAGACACCTGTAGTCCCAGCTACGCAGGCTGCTGAGGCAGGAAGATTGCTTGAGCCCAGGAGTTTGAGGTTGCTGTGAGCTATGATGACATCTGGCACTCTACTGAGGATGACAAAATGAGACTGTCTCAAAAATAAAAAGAAAATAAAAAACAATAAAATGCATTCCCTAAGTATACATGTGGTATTGTTGTTTCTAACTTTGTAAAAAAATGTATAATGTTCAGGTACTAGCCCCCATTGTTTTCATAGTACATTGCTCAGATTCATCTCAATTGTAACATTTGTGTGAATGTACGTTGTGAATTTGCTTTGAGATAGGATACTACTCCTACATTGTGGCGATTCTCATGCTTATTCTTTTTGCTTTTGATGTTGCATTTGGGCTCTTTTGAGAAGAAAAAAAGGGCTTTGGGCCTGTGCTCAAGTGGCTAAGGCACCAGCCACGTACACCTAAAGTGGCGGGTTCAAATCCAGCCCCAGCCGCCAAACAACAATGATGGCTGAAACCAATTAAAAAAAAAAAAGTCTGGGCGTTGTGGTGGGCACCTGTGGTCTCAGCTACTTGGGAGGCTGAGGCAGGATACTTCGCTTGAGCCCAGGAGTTGGAGGTTGCTGTGAACTGTGATGTCACAGCACTGTACCCAGAGGGACAGCTGGAGGCTCTGTCTCCAAAAAAAAAAATAATAATAATTAATTAAAAAAAAAATAAAAGAGGCTGGAGTCCTGAATGTGCGCCCTTGAGAGCTGCATGTAAGATACACCTAGACCTGTGCCTAACTTAGACATTCTCATTACATTCTCTTTAAAAAAAAAAAAAAAAAAAAAAAAAGAGAAGAAAAAAAGATGTTTCATTGACTCAAATAAAAGAGTCTAAAAGCCTTATGACACTCAGGTTGGGAAACAACTTTCCTCCTACTACACTGACACAGGTGTGTAACTTAATAACTGAAACTAGCCTGTTGATATGTATTTTAAACATAAGAAATGTGTATTAAACTATTAAAAATGCATAACACCTGGGTGGTATCTGTGGCTCACAAGAGTAGGGCATCAACCCCATATGCCAGAGGTGGTGGGTTCAAAACCAGCCCCAGACAAAAATAAAAAAAAATTAAAAATGCACAACACCTTAATGTATTAAAATATTTTGGCATCTCTGCCCATTTTTTAAAAGGTTAGAATGGAGGATTATTGTCATTCATTTAACTCGATCTTTTGTGTTTCTTTTTACTTTCCTTTGCTCTTCTAACTCTGTAGAATGCAGGTATTGTTTTTATATGTGATTTTACAAATGTAAAATAATTATATAATTTAGTAAATATAAATTTCAAGAAGAGATTTTTTTTTGAACCCCCACCACTCTGAGTAAACAAAACACATGGGAGATGATCATTTATTGACTTCTCTTTAAAATAAAAATGTAAAAACACAATTTTATACATGCTTTGTTATGTAACATATGTAGTTTTGTATTGTGGTGATCTTTATTTTATGAAATGTGTAAAACTTGTTTGCAAAGTTTATTTTAAATTTAAACCCAGATAATTTTTCACCTGACAATTATAACTTTTATAAGTTTTTTAAGGAAATGATGGATTGTGCAAAGTGTGTGTTACAAGCATCATCACTGCTATGCTGCTTCTAATATTGAAAACAAAAATCAACCTACATATAAAGAAACTAGATTATTACTTAAAAAATTAAAGTAGAGGCCCGGTACCTGTGGCTCAAGTGGCTAAGGCGCCAGCCACATACACCTAAGGTGGCGGGTTCCATTCCCCAGCCCGGGCCGCCAAACAACAATGATGGCTGCAACCAAAAAATAGCCAGGTGTTGTGGTGGGCACTTGTGGTCTCAGCTACTTGGGAGACTGAGACGGGAGACTCGCTTGAGCCCAGGAGTTGGAGGTTGCTATGAGCTGTGATGCCACAGCACTCTACCCAGGGGAATAGCTTGAGGCTCCATCTCAAAAAAAAAAAAAAATTAAAGTAGAACACATCTATTCACTGACATTAAGCAGCTTGTAAGAATGATCTGTTGATGTCTATTAATCTTAATCTGTACACTATAGTAGAGTTTCAGCCATGATATCTTATGGTTAAAGAAGTTTAATTGCAATTGCACACCAAAATGGATTTCTGTCCTAATTCTTCATTTTATATTTCATTATGTCCATGTAGAAGATCTGTGGATATGTGTGTGTGTGTATATCTGTACACGTACTTGATAAAATTTAAAACATACATTAAACCTCATGGTATTGAATAGTTAATCGTAATCAGCTCTATGGAGATTTCATGTGTTTTTTTTAAAAAAACTATTTAAATTCACTATATTCTTTATATTTTATGTATTATCTGAATTTTGTATATAATATACAAATTTATAATCAGAATATTGGTCTAGTTTTTAGTTTGTTAAAGAGACACACTGAGAGGAACAGCCATTGCTATCACAATTAAGGCATCTCTTCTCATCTTTGAACTCAATGACTCTTTAGGATTCACTTGGCACAAAGTGTTTTTTAAAATCAGTAGTATTTTAAGGTTTGCTTATTTTACCTTTTTCTTTATTTTATATGTAGTTTAGTTTTAATTCTAAGCTGAATTATCTTTTTAATACTGAGTTATCTTTTGTAGACTGCAGTATGAACAAATTTGTGGAAAAAGCCACTCAATGACTTATGCACTAGAGTAGAAGTTGAAATATCTTTAAATCCTCTGTACTTTAAAAGAAGCCCTTCAGTGTGCTGAAAGAGACCTCTTCTGTGGATAAGAGTGCTGCACAAAACGTTTGTAGCCATGGGCTTCAAGTTGTCATTCTTGAACTGCAGTAGAATTCCATGTAAAAAAAAAAATCCTCAAGCATTTGGACTAGTCTGTGATCTAGGAGCAGCTAACTTCACTCTATGATGTAACATGTACAGAATAACAGAAGCTGATTTAATCTTTATGGTGTCTCTTTTTTATAGTTTTTGCAATTTCCATTCCAACCATATTGTTTTTATTCTCTGTGGGGTTAAACAATTGATCTACAATCACATATTGTAATTGTACCAGACAAATCTGGCTCAACTTCTATGTAACAAAGTTGGGAGATGTTTCCCACTTGCTGCGACCGCAGCTTGAAGGTCACGCAGCTGAACACGCCCAGGTAGACCCCACGTGCAACCATGGTTGGAACTTGGGTGTGTTGACCAAGGAGCAGGGACTGAATTAAGATATAGACATCCAGATACAAGAAGGCTCTTGAACTCCTAAAAGATTCATTGCACACAGGTCCAAGGCATGGACTCATCTCATTGGCCACAGTGAAAGTGAAGGAGAAAATTCTACACGTTGTGAGAGGAAAGCAAAGGGCAACATAAAAAGGAAAACCCACTACTTACCGCAGACGTCTCGAGGAAGCTTTCCAGGCAGAGAAAATGGGGTCCTATCTTTGCCTTCTCACACAGAATAACCATCCTGCAGAATTACATATCCTACAAAACTAAGTTTCATAAATGAAGAAGAAATAAAGTATTTCCCATTAGGTTTGGCCAATGGTAAACAGGTGGCAATGAAGCTGTTGAAGGCAGATAATGAGAACTGAATTGCATGTAGGAACCAAAGTATTGCTAGGAATTGTTCCCTAGTGGGAACATACACAGGGAAGAGCTCCTAGTGACCTATAGCTGACCTGAGGCTCATTACCATCTAATTAGCATAGTCTGGGTGAAGTTTTCATGAATTCGGAAGGACCAGACATAGTAAGGAAACTGTTGTATGACCTAACTTATTATATCACCTGTGATGTCACCTGTTACATAACCTGTGTATAACCCAACCTATCAATCACCCTAAAGGCAGGAAACCACTGCCAATCCCACCCAAAGAAAGGCGGGACCAGCCAACTGGGCACCAGAAGGGCCGCCGGGCTCGGATTCTGGGTCTTCCCCATTAGTCGCTCCGTCTGTGACACGATTTCACTTTTCAGTACCCGGCCGTGTGCAATCCATTGCTTTGTGTCTGTGATCACTCCACCTCCAGCTCTAGTTAGTACTCATTCTTGACTCTGGGAACGGAGGCCAGAAACATCCAGACCGACGAACACTTCCCCAGATAAGCAAGCAGTAAGGCAATTCATCACAGCTGCACTTGCCTTACGAGAAATCTCCAGAAGTCCTCCACACACTGAAGAGAAAAATCGATACCTGCCACTGTAAAATCAACCAAAAGTAAAAACTCGCCATTCTTATAAACTGGTAACACAGGGAGAATACAAAACAAATAGGTAGCAAGCAACTTTATGAATAGTACAGAACCTCACATATAAATATTAGCATTGAATATAAACCATTTAAATGAAAGAATAAATTGGAAGATGGATTTTAAAAAAGCAGGAAACCTACTGACATTGTAAAGATTCTCAAAGTCTCAAGGTAAAGAGGTAAGAAAAAATATTATATTTCATGCAAATGGAAACCAAAAATGAACATGAGTAGCTGTTTTGCTATCGGATAAAATAGACTTTGAATCACAAACAGTATAAAAAGACAAAGATGGTCATGAAATAATAATTAAGAGATGGGTGGATTGAAAAAGAAGATAAAACAATACTAAATGCATACACACATAACAGAGGAGCTCCCACAATCATACAACAAATACCATGGGACTTAAGGAAAGAAATAAGCTGCAAAGTCATAATAGGGGACCTGAGCACTCATTGACAGGGCTGGACGGACCATCAAGACAGAGAATAAAAGAAGAAAGACTAGACACACGCAAAAGAGACTCCAGAAAAAAATGGCACTCATGGACATGCTTAGAACATTCTACTCAAAACTGCAGAATATACATTATTCTCATTGGCACATGGAACATTTTAGAAAGTGGATCACATGTTAGGTTTCCAAACAAATCTTAGAAAACTTTAAAAAAAATAAAAGAAAAACATGGAAATTATGCTATGTACCTTCTCAAACCACAGGGGAGTAAAAGTAAAAATCAGTCCCCAGGGGAACTCTCAGAACTATACAAATACATGAAAATTAAGCAACCTAATGCTCAATGATCTTTGAGACACTGACAAAAATCAATATGGAAATTAAAATATTTTTCAAATTGAGCAACAAAAGTGACACAAGATACTAAATCTCTGGAGAAAAAGTACAAATAGGCAAGTTCATAGCACTAAATGTGTTTTCTAATGTAGGCAAGGATCTAAAAAGAAAGAACTAACCACACTCAAAGCTAAAGCTAACAGAAGAAAAGAAATAATAAAGATCAGAGCAGAATCAAGCAAATCTCTCTTCTCTCTATCTCTCTCTCTTTCCTTTGTATCTATTTAAAGGATCAACAAAAGGAAAAAGTTGTGGTTGTTTGAAAAGGTAATATTGATAGACCACCACTTCAGTTAATCAGTAATAGAAGACAAAGTATTCAAATATGCTCAACCAGAAATAAAAAAGGAGATACTACTTCTGAATCCACAGAAGTACAAAAGATCACCCACATCACAGTTACTACAAAAACCTCTATGCATGGAAATTACAAAATCTAGAGGAAATGGATACATTTTTAGAAACAAACAACCTTCCAAGCTTGGATCTGAAATAAATAGCAATTCTAAACAAACCAATAACAAGTAGCAGGAATAAAATTGTAATAAAAATTATCCAAACTAAAACGGCCAAGGCCAGATGGATTCACTGCCAAATTCCTATAAGACATATGAAGAAAAACTAGTACACATGCTACTGAGGCTGTTCCTTACGATTGAGGAGGGAAACCTCCCTGAATCATATTATGAATCTAGAGTCACCCCGATACTAAAAGCTGGGGGAAGAAACAGAAAACTACAGACTTATATTCCTCATGAACATAGATGCAAAAATCTGAAACAAAATATTAGCAAAGTAAATACAACAGCCCACCAAAAAAAATTATTCACCACAACCAAGTTACTTTCATCTCAGGGATGATAATCAATATATCATACAAACAGAATCAAAAACAACAACCATATGATCATCTTAATAGAAGCAGAAAAAAACATTTGATAAAATCAAGCATTCCTTCATCACAAAAACCCTCAATGTACTAAACATAGAAGGAACATGCCTCAAAATAATAAGTCATATGGCAAAACCACAATTGAAATCTAATTGATTAGGGAAAAGTTGAAAGCATTACCCCTAGTGGTTGGAACAAGAAAGTGATGCCCACTGTCACCACCACTTCTATTCAACATAACACTGGAAGCCCCAGCCAGAGCAATCAGTTGAGAGAAAGCCAAAGAGCACATTCAAATAAGAAAAGAGGAGATTAAACTATCCTTGTTTGCCAAAGACATGATCTTATATCTAGAAAAGCCTAAATACTCTTCCAAAAGACTCCTAGAATAAATTCAGCAGAGTCACAGTTACAAAATTAATGCACAGAAATCAGTAGCATTTCTGTATACTAGTAAGAGTAAATGGAGAGTCAAATCCAGGGCTTAAAATTGTACTGTTTATGATAGCTGCAAATAAAAAAAATACCTAGGAATGGCTTTAACAGAAGTAGTGAAAATTATTTTCAATGAAAACTACAAAATACTGATGAAAGAAATCACAGATGACACAAACAAACAGAAAGCCATTCCACACTCATGGATTGGAAAAAATAACATTGGTACAATGTCTGCACTGCCCAAAGTGATTTACAGATTCAGTGAAATTCCCATCAAAATACAAACATCAGTTTTCACAGAACTAGAAATAAAATCCTAAATTTACATGGAATCAAAGAAGAGCCCAAATAGCCATAGCTGAGAAGAAAGAACAAATCTGGAGGCATCACATTACCTGACTTCAAACTATACTTCAAGACTATAGTAACCAAAGCAGCATGGTACTGGGATAAAGGGGGGCAGAGAGGGAGAGAGAACAGAATAGGGAACCTAGAATTAAAAGCATCCACCTGTAACAAACTGATTTTCAACAAGGCAGACTAAAACGTACAGTAGGCAAAGTGCACCCCATCCTGGGGGGAATTTTATAGTCACGTTCAGAAGAAAAACAGGATCCCTATCTTTCACCACATACAAAACTAACTCAAGATGAATTAAACAATTCAGTGTAAGATCTGAAGCAATAAAATTTCTAGAAGAAAATGTAAAACAATTTGTCAGGTATTAAAATAATAATCAACTGTTTTGTCAGTCTGTTTAATTCTCAGTCATCGTTATCTATTAATAAAACTTTCAGAACTGGGTACTTTTCCTCATCACAGATTTATTTTTTATGGTTGCATAAAAATAAGAAACCCAAAGTATTTTATTTAATTAATGTTTTATTTTGCAAATTATAGCTGAGTATCTTTAGTAAGTAAAGCTCTTAGTAAGCAACACAGACACTGAATTGTCTCATACTGCAGTGGTTCATATTTCCAATAATGTCTATATCCTTTGATCTTGAAAGTAATTTCATTAAGTATAAATTTCTATGTTGACAGTTATTCTTTTTAAGAACACATTAAAAATACTATTCCTTCATGTACTGGCTCCTCTTTTTCCTGCTGAGAATTCCATGATCTTTCAGAAGAAATTTCTTTGATGTGGTTTCCTTTTTTCTCCAGCAGCTGATTCCTTTTCTGAGTATTTTGTTTCTGTGGAAGCTTGGAGAGCTTTCACGCGAGCTATTCATTTCCTCTTGAACTTTATCCGTGGAAATTCTTTAAGGCCTGGATAGATTCAGACTTCTTAAGAGAGAATATACATTTGTTTCTGCCAATTTTTCAAGATCATAAACAGAAGATACCTTAAGTTAATTATTTGTCTTGAAGTTTACTTGAAATGTACATGTTATATAAATTCACAATGATAGCAATAAGAAAACCTCTGAAAAACAAATTGCGATTACTAATTGCAAGAAATGAGTAATCACTAATTTCTATTTTGTCCCAGTGTTAAGACAATCACTTTCACCTTCCCTTTCTGTGCAGTCACATTTTTATCTGTATCAACTGTTCAATTAATGTGCGACTGTTCCCTTCTTGGACGGACCTTGGGTTTTGTTTCCCAGGCCTCATGTCTGCTCACAAGTAAAGCTTAAGTTCTTCGGGGTTCAGCAGTATTCGCAGCTCAAAGTTTTTCTTGGCCCATCCTCTCCTCACAAGAATATTGCAATTGATTTTGAGGGTGTAAAGGATGTACTGTGCATTCTCTCACTTGTTGAAATCTCAGTGTTATTCCTCAAACTTACCAGGAAATGTGTTTATTTATTTTGAGAATGGGAGATTTTCTAAGTTCGTATTATTGCTATTATTATACTTTAGAAGAAAGAGCTTCTCAGATTACTCATCTTTAGAGTCTGTTAGAGTTAGTTCTATGGTTTCAAAGAACTTTTTCTGCTCTCAAGCTGTGTGCTATATTAATCTGAGCTAAGAGGCTAAAATAACCAAGGTAATCCCCGCATTGAACCCGACAGTGTTGAGTGGGTGGGGGGAGGATGAACTACAGAACGGACAAGAGCAAAGGAAAGTAATGCTGTGGGGAAAAAGTTAAAGAAAAATAGAGCAGGGTAAAGAATGTGAACTTGGATTTAATGAAGCTTACCGGCAATTGTATGACAAACAAATATTTATTTGTCATCAATGACAATGAAAAAGTTTGGGATAAAGGGTATGATTTTGTATAAATGATAACAACTCATTTAATCCTGCAGAAAATAGAAAGCCACAACAAAGCACATGTTGTCACCTGGAATGTTTTATAAGGCCACCTATTACTGAAAAGTAACATAAATAAATATTTGGAATGAGGCAAAAGTAACTGCTTAAGAGAAGAATGCCTAGAAAAGGGACAGAAGAATGTGTGGCTAATATATGGTTTCAGAACAGATTGGGGGCCCGAGGGCTGGAATAATATTAAAGAAACACCCAGTGGTTTGTACCTACTAGGAAGACGGTTCATTAATATTTCTGGGGAAAGAGATGCAAATGAGACAGCAACAAAATTTGAAATTAAGCAAATGTGCAAATGATTTAAGAAAAACTCTAGCTAAAAGTGCAAATCAAATATATTTGATAAAAACTGGAAGTAGAATAAAAAAGTAGTATCACTATTTCTGAAAGCTTACAGTGGGCTAATGTCCTGAAATGCATAAACCTTTATATTAATTAACCCTATGTAAAAGGTGCTATCATCTTTATTATGAATAATAAGAGTTTTATTATGAATAATAAGAGTAAGTCTTTCATAGGTAATTTTTCCATTTCCATTCAATAAAAAGGTGGTCAACAATTCATCAACATTTACAAGCAGATGAACCTGGAAGAGACTATGTCAAATGGAATATGCCAGGCACATAAAGACATGTAATGCTCAAGAGAGCTCTTGTAGGCCATAGCTACCTCATAGTGACCGTAGTTAATAACGATATATTGTATATGTAAAAATTGCTAAGAGAGGTGTTCTCAGCATAGAATACTGAGTGTATAATGTTATGCCTCAGAAACAGCTTGATCGAGCCATTGTACAGGGCATCACAACATGATTCATGCACTGTACACATACACCATTTCTTCTTGTTAATTAAAAGTATGAATTGCATGCAAAAAAATAAGATGGAAAGGCCCTGTTGTCCTGGTTCAAACTGGTGAGGCTGAGATGCTCCTGCTCCCCTCCCCCACCTTCTGCTTTTTCTGATCTGTGCTAACTTTTCTTGCGGCTGTTAACATTTATCTGCTGTGGTCAAACCGACTTCAGATCTGCAAAGCCAAGGGAACAAGGGAAATGCCTCGTGAAACTCTGCTATGTGTGTTTTCATTTCTGTTAAACCTTCATAATGATTCCTTATTGCACTGAAGCCTAAATGGCTCAAACCTCATTGACATAGAATATTTGACTTTCTGCTTGCCTAAGTCTCTCAGCCTTAATTAAATATTGTTTTTTATTTAAAAAAAAAAAAAGGAAATGGTTGGACGGAGAAACCAGTCCAGATTCCTGACAAAAATGAGAACAACCGCCTGTATATGAAAAGTTAATCTTCATTATGTGTGTGTACGTTTGTGTCTGTATTTATTCTGGCTTTACATACGGTGACTATTATGTATAAGATGCAAGTAAAGGCTTATGTAAAAAGATACACCAATTCCTTTGTCAAACACTGGTGTAAAATATATCATCTAATAGAAATATCAAGAACTGTAGCTAAAATGATTTAGATTTGCTCTGTAATGATAGAAAAAAAGATTATAAAATTATGCATATATCCTTATGACACTAAAATAATCTCAAGATATATGTCAATGTAAACATATTGAACAGTCACCATTTAGGGAAAGTCAACTTCTCTACAATTTCTGTAGCTCTGTTGAAAATTACCAACAGTATGGAATGCAAAAATAACAGCTTTAAAGTTTCATTCTTGGAAAAAGCACAACCATTAACTGAATTTTTTTTTTCAGAAAAAGACAAAACATTTGTAGGTGTCAAACCATTATATTCTAGAGGTGAGGGCCTGTAAATTTTTATCAATTTACTAGCAAAGTGTGAACATTTTGAGTGTGATTATTTTTAAGAGTCAATATCTCATAACATTCTTCTGTTCCACATCGAGAGTAAAGATAGGAAATGATTGTGAATGAAGTTTTTTATAAATCCCTCTTCAGTGAGAAATTTATAGAGTGATTTAGACAGAACAATATTCCATTAAAATATTTAGAGTTATTTTGGAATGCTGCTACACTTTCTCTCAGAAGTGAACATACTCAAAGACTTGGGAATAATCATGATTTTTATCTCTTCAACATCAATTCCTTGCCATTCCCCTTGAGCAAATCATTGAAAATCTTTTACATGAAAGCAATCCGTGAAGTTCCGCACTTAAGAACGTTAATGGGAGAGTAGCAGGAACTCAGCACTGGTGAGGGAGAAATTTAGCCAGGAAATTACCTATTCCTTAGTAATTTTGTTTGTCGTGAAATCTCACCATATTACTCAATGATAATATATCCAGTTAAGTTTTATATTTCTTCTCCTCTATACCTTCTAATGATTTTTTAATTGCTCCTTTAATATTACTTACTCAATTCAAAACCTCATTTCTGTTTCTTTTTATTTATTTTTTTCTACTTTTGCATAATCAAAATAAATCTATTCTGCCTTTACACCTTTATAAATTGCTACTTTGAATTCTTTCTTCAAATAATATATCATATGACTAGACATAGCAAAGCCTGTGTTTTCTTTCATGGGAATGATCAATTTGCACCAGTATAATAAGTATTCCTCTTATCTCAAGTTCTGTCATTGGAGATTCTCTTTAGTTTTCATCCACAGACTTTCCAGTAATATTTAAAAAATCAGATAACTTCTTTGAATAAGAAGCCATATAGTTTAGAGTAAATATCAAAATTTAGAGTCTTAAAAAATTCAAACTTTTAAATTCTCTTAATATTTGCCAATTTTTCATTATTCATTGTTGTTAGATTTGAGAAATTTAATGATTTCCTCTTTTATCGCTTCCTCAGCCCAACTATCATTCAGCCAAAGTTTGTTTAATTTCCAAGTCTTTGTGTGGGACGAACATTTTTGGTGGAGTTGAGTTCCACCTTTATTGCCCTGTGGTCTAAGAAAATATAAGGTATAATTTCTATTCTTTTAATTTTGCTGAGGTTTGATTTGCATCCTAGGATGTGATCAATTTTGGAGCACATACCATGGACTGACAAGAAAAATATGCTCATTAGCTTTGAGATGGTGTGTTGTGTATATATCTATTAATCCCATTTGTTCTAGGGTCACATTTAAGTCCTTTGTGTTTTGTTTAGTTTCTGTTTAGAGGATCTGTCTAGTTCTGTCAGAGGGGTGTTAAAATCCCTGCTATAATGGTATTATGGGATATCATGTCACTCAGACCCATCAAGATCTGTTTCATAAATCTGGAAGCATTTAAGTTGGGTGCACAAATATTGAAAATTGAAAAGTCCTGTTGTATTGTTCCTTTGATGAATACAAAGTGTCTATCTTTGCGTTACTTGACTTAAATCCGCTGGAATCTGAAAATAAGATTGCAACCCCTCCTTTCTTCTGAATTCCATTTGCTTGAACTACTGTATTCCATCACTAGACCCTGAGTCTTAGCTTGTCCTTCAAGGCTAGGTGTGTCCCCTGGAGGCAGCATATGGATGGCTTGAGCTTTTTAATCCAATCAGCCAGCCTGTGCCTCTCCAGTGGTGAATTCAGTCTATTGACGTTTATTGAGAGAATCTGTAAGTATGATGGAGTTCTATTCATCTTATTTCGTGAAACTCCATTGTGCAGTTTTACCCTTTGTGCCATTGTCGAAGCTAAGTTTTGGCTTTTAGTTCTGGGTATTTACTTTGCTGGTCCATAGTGAAGGTCGGTGTTGAGAATAGGTCTAAGTATTTCTTACAGAGCTGGCCTTGTAGCAAGTTTCCTCCATGCTTGTATATCCACAAAAGATTTGATTTCTCCATCCAAGATTTGATTGAAGCTTAGTTTAGCAAGATACAGAATTCTGGGCTGAAAATTATTTTGTTTAAGAATGTTGAAGATGGATGACCATGTTCTTCTGGCTTGGAAGACTTCAGCCAAACAGTCTGCTGTCATCCTAATGGCTCTGCCTCCATAGGTCAGTTGGCACTTAGTCCTGGCTGCTTGCAGAATTTCTTCTTTCATCTTGATTTTGGACAGGTTCATTACAACGTGTCTTGGAGAGGCTCTCTTCCAGTTGAGATGACCTGGGGTTCAATATCCCTCTGAAAGGAGTGTCTTGAGGTTTTTAGTAAAACTCGGAAAGTTTTCCTTCATGATCGTCTCCAGTAGGGCTTCTGTTCCTTTGGGACAATTTTCTTCCCCTTCAGGAAACCCTATTATTTGTATGTTTGAACACTTCATGGAGTCCCGAGGTTTCTCTAAGCACCTGTTTTGCTTTCTCTGTCTTGTTTTCTGCCTCTGTAACTACCTGGGTTAACCTGATAACTTTATCCTCTATCTCTGAGTTTCTTTCTTCTCCATGGCCTAACCTATTTTTGATACTTTCTACTGCATCTTTACATTCCCTGATTGTCTCCTTCATTTCCTTAAGCTCTGTCATACCCTTTCTATATTCTACATATCTCTCACCCAATTTTTGGTTCTGTCTTTCCATTTTCTCATCAATTCCTTTTATTGTCTTTATCATCCATATTTTAAATTCCCTTTCTGTCAAGTCCATTAACTCCTCATAGGTGGAGTCTTCTGGAGTAACTCCTCATGGTCCCTTGGGAGAGTTCCTCTATTTTGCTTTTTCATGTTGCCCAATTTTTTTGTTGTTGGTTCCTCCTCATGTGTTCTCTCTTCTTGTTCATCTCCTTGTCCTCCTTTTTCCTTCTCACTGATTCCTTTGCTTCAAAGTACCTTGGCTCAGAGCTTTGGTCTTGCAGTGGCCTCCGCCTGAGCAAAGCAAAATAAACACAAGTCCTTGCTCTTGATAACAGTATGTTGCAATATGTCTCCAGGACACCAGGTGGTACTGTGCTTTCTTAGGAGACAGAGAGGATAGCCAGCAGCCTCTGTGGTTCTTATTCCTAAATTAGATGCCTTTGGTGATTGCCTAATTACTTCAGACCCCTGCTAAGTTGGGATCTTAAAGCTCACAAGAATCCTTCAGGTACAGGATTCCAGTTCTCATGGGGTGTGGGAATCCCTCAGCCTGTCTCAAGAGTGGAGTTCTGATCCTGGCAGGCGTAATTAAGACAGCTATGCTTTAGGGCCCTGCTAAGACCTACTCCTGACCTTCCCACAATGGCAGCCCCCTGGCTGCAGAGACCTTCTCAGTATGGCTGCCTTGCCAGCCACCAAACCCATGGCAAATCCCTTCTAAGGGGCACTCAAATCTGGTTGTTGTATACTATTTGAGTCTACCTCCTCTTCCAAGCTTTCCACTAAACACACAGCTTCTGCCAACAACTGAAAAATCCTGAAAGGCTTCCTCCCATCCCCAGCCTCTGTGGGCAGCCAGCAAATCCCAGTCACTCCTAATCATTTGCCTAATTCATCAGATTTCCAGGGTTCTGGATCATATGCTGTATGTAGCTCACCACCACCTTGCTCTGTTCCCTGAGCTATGACTTTGGGTAAGGTCTCCCCAGTACATATGTCTGGGTCCTCTCTTTTTCCCAAGTCATTCTAGGAGAGCTCAGTTGAATGATCCTTCTGGTCTTTCATCTTGCTCCACCCTCTCAAAACATCCATAAACACTCTTTATAAACAATATAATCAGGATTTATAACATCAAGGTTGGTATTACTTGTTTGAACCAATCATCCTACTAAAAATGTTAGCTAAAAACTTTTGAAAGAATTATAAACCTATGACACAAGTACAGAAAATGTGTTCAGTAAATGAACTCTAAATGTCCTGGATAATTTAATAAAAATGCTACTTCTGCATATGCAATATCATATGGGCTCTAGGGAAATTCTCTAGACATTAACAAATTCTGATAAAGCCAGAGATAGAGTAACAAAATTTTCTTCTAGAATTGTTATGGTGTTGGATCTTCAAGTTAAGTATTTAAAGCATCTTCAGGTAATTTTGACATATGATGTGGACGGGAATCCAGTTTCCAACACCATTTATTATATATTATATATTTTTGTCTGTCTTATTGAAGATCAGTTGGTTATAGATGTATGTCTTACTTTTGGGTTCTCTGTGTCCATTGACCTGTGTATCTATGTTTATCATAGCACCTTGCTTCTCTGGTCACTACAGCCTCAGGATAATTTGGAGCCAGGTAACACCATGCTTTCAGATTTGTTCTTTCTGCTTAGGATTATTTTAGTCATTAGGGCTGTTTTTGGTTCTATATGAAAAGTAGGATTTTTTCCCCTAATTCTGTCAAAAATTACATTGATATTGGTATTTTGATAAGAATTTCACTGAATTTGTGAATTATTTTGGGCAGAATAAACATTTTAACAATTCAGATTCTTCCAATCCAGGAGCATGGGGTGTTTTTCCATCTGTTTGTGTCATCATCACTTTCTTTCATTAGTGTTTTGTAATTTCCTTTGTAGAGATGTTTCTCCTCCTTGGTTAAGTACATTCCTACACTATTTGTGTTTTAGCAACTGTTATAAATGGAATTGAGTTCTAAATTTTATTTTCAGCTTAGCTGTTATTCATGTCTAAACAGGTCACTGATTTGTGTATGTTGATTTTGAAATATGAAACTTTACTGAATTCTTAGGGTCTGTTTGGGGAATCTTTTGGGTTTTCTATGAGATAAGACCTTATCTTTGGCAAAAAGGGATAGTTTGACATGCTCTCTTCTGATTTGGATGCCCATTATTTCTTTCTCTTGCCTGATTTCTCTGGCTGGGACTTCTGGTATGATGTTGAATAAAAGTGGTGACAGTGGGCATCTTTGTCTTGTTCTAGTTCTTAGGAGGTGCACTTTCAATGTTTCCCCAATTAGTATTATGGTGTTTGTGGGTTTTTCAAATATGATTTTTATTACTTTGCTGTATATTCCTTGTATGCCTGGTTTGCTGAGGGTTTTTATCATGAATGGATGCTGAATTTTCTTGAATGCCTTTCCTACATCTATTGAGATGGTCTTTTTGTTGTTGTTGTTTTTCATTCTATTTATGTGATGAATCAGATTTATTTATTGGCATAGCCTGCATTATACATGCATTGTGAGATGAAACCCACTAGATTGTGGTGAATTGACTTTTGGATGTACTGTTGGGTTCAATTTCCTAGTACACATTTTTGCTGAGAATTTTTTGTTTATGTTCATGAGGGATATTGGTCTGTACTTCACTTTTTATATTATGTGCTTTCATAGCTTAGGTGTCAATGTGATACTGGAATTTTAGAATTAGTTTAGAGGATTCCCTGCTTCTTGGTGTCATGAAATAATTTTAGTAGGATAGCTACTAGCTCTTCCTTGTAGGTTTGGGACAATTTGCTTGTGAATCTGTCTGGTACTCGTTTTTGTTTTTTTTTTTTGTTTTTTTTTTTTTTTTGTTGTTGTTGTTGTTGTAGGCATTTGGACATTTTTTATTCCCTGTTCAATTTTAGTACTCAGTATCCTGGTCTGCTCAGGATTACTATTTCTTCCTGGTTCAAGCTTGAGAGGTGTATCTTTCCCCAAATTTATCCATTCCCTTTATATTTTCCTGCTTGTGTCCATAGAGGCAATCATGGTTTCTTTGTTTATCATTTCTATTTCTGGGGTATCAATAGTAATGTCTCTTTTTCATTTCTGAATGACATTTTGTGAATCCTTTGGTTTCAGCTTCATTTACCTCTCCTGTGATCTTTGTTATTTCTCTTCTTTTCCTAGTTTTGGATTTGTTTTGTTCTTTCTTTTCCAATTCCTTGAGATGTCACATCTATGCTTTTTATATCATGAACTCCTTCTTAGCACTGCATCATTAAATGCCAAAATGTTTGGTAGTTTGTGCCATCATTCTCCTTCAAATACCCCAATTTTTTATTATCCATCTTGATTTCCTCACTGACCCTCAGATGACTCAGTGGCAGTGTTGTTTAACTCTTATGTATCTCTATAGTTCTCAGACTCCTCTTTCAATTAGTTTATAGTTTTAGTCCACTATGGTGTGAGAAGGTACGAAATATGTTCTCAATTTTTTAAACATTGATGAGACTTGTTTTGCATCCTGACATATGGTCTGTGTTGGAGAATTTTCCATGTACTGATAAGAAAAATGTACATTATGCAGTTTGGGGGGTAGAATGCAGAGACAGCATGCTTAGGATGATTATCTAAACATAAATGTGACACAATTCATATTTCAAGAGAGCGAATTCTGCCAGGGATTGTGGGTGACACATCTTTAAATAACAAATGTTCATAAGAATATTAGAAAGGGGGCGGACCCTGTGGCTCAAAGGAGTAGGGCACTGGCCCATGTGCTAGAGGTGGCAGGTTCAAACCCAGCCTCTGGCCAAAAACTGTGGGGAAAAAAAAAAAAGAAGTTTAAAAAGGGAATCTCCAAGGAAAGTTTTATTAATTTTCAAACTGGTTTATCAAGTTTTGCTTAATTGACTAATTCTGAGATTATTTGGAAGATGCCAGAAATGAGACTTTAAGACTTGTATGGAGATAAGGTTCTCGAAAGAGATGTAAGCAAAGGGCAGGAACATGAAACTGAGCAAAGCTGTGAAGTCACATTCTTCAACATCCTGTTGTGGCCACTCAGCTGCCTAAACTTTACAAAACCTCTTAAGTTGCAACAGGCTGGGTGGATACATGTTATTCTGTAAGAGTTCTTAGGGAATCAGAAAACCACTCAAAGGGAAAATGGAAATCCCGACTGCTCTATTTTCATAAACATTCAGGTAGCACCATCCTCAGACTAAAATATTTTGGTGCCTTTAAACCAATAACAATATTCTTTCTTTTAGCTTTATGACATAAAGATCTTGGAAAAAACCTAAAAGCTCAGTGCCATTTTGCTTCTTTCATGTAGAATTAGAGAATAGAAAGTATAGTGGTACTTACAATGTCCACAAAAGGATGGAGAAGAGTGTAACTAAAGAGATAAAGGAAATTAGAGAAAAAGGTTATTTTCTTGGGTAGGTCTCAAGTATTGGTTGACTGCCTCACAAATGAAGAATGTCTGAACAAGACACCTACAAGTTCTGACCTCAACTACTAAAGAAAAGGGAAGGGGCCAATAGTACCAGAAGATTTAAAAGACGCCCCTTTCCCACAGCCATGAGACAACTGCCACCATGTTATTCCTGAATAGGGGCAGCCACAAGAAGTTGCAGTATTATACTTTAAGTTGGGTAAAATTATCCCAACACGAGTTAATGGGTTTATAAATATTACATTTTGCATTCCCATCTTGAAGCTCATAACATGATTAGGCTAATTTTCACGTATCTCATACATTTAAATACAGAAATAAATGATAAAACATATTTTTGAATATATATAAATAGATTATTCAAATTAGATACTTAAGATGGTTTTTTCAAATCATGCATGAATCATGTAAAATAAAACTTCATTATTTATTCACTAAAGCTATCAAATTTCCTCCTACCCTGTACTCTGAATATGATGTGATTTTACTCTCTGGTTAGCAAAACGGAAAGCAGTCCAGGATTTTCAACAAGGCAAAGACAGAGGGAACCACATGGTTATTCATGACGCAAGAGAGCCAGGCAGACTGGACAGGCAGAAATTCATTGCGAACTCAGTCTGCAGGGAGGCAGGCCTGAGACAAAGGAGCCATGGCAGGGCTCCCACTGAGGAGGCCCTATTTTAAGCCAAGCCTCAAGCTTGCGAATACAGTCCATTATTCCTCCCTTTTTTTTAATTCAATAGAAGCAGAACAAAGCAGATTCCAATTCAATCAGCAAATTAGGTAGAGCTGAACAGAATGGATTTTCCACTGGCAGTAGTGCAGAGCAGGTGAACAGAATCTGAGGTGATAGGAAGCGAGAGGGCCAAATTATTCTAAATTTTATTTTATTCTAATCTCTCATTTGATTAAAATATATTTCAGAGTATTTCAGAGTGTCCAAATGAGACATTCTAAGATCAATTTGAAATCTGGCAGAAGCCTGCAAGGCAGTAGCTCAAGCTGCCAATGAAGCCAGGAGCAAAATCGACTTTAGAAAACATTCAGTTTATCTAAATTTTAGCTCCTAATAATATACTGTACAGCTGCCTAAACTACGTGTCACAAATATTTTAAATTTTTCAAATTTTATCTTCATAGTGTCTACAGAGTTTTAAAAAATCACTGAAATCCCTTCCCAAATCAATTATGTATGTGTGCGGGGCTGGGTGGGGGGTGTTCTTCGCTGTTCTCGCTTGGCACTATTACATTTCGAAATTGTTTTTCCAAAGTGAATATTAGTGCATATATATATATTTAAGAGCTTTTACCAATATAATCCAATTACAATCCTAATTTTTATTACTTTATTTCAGATTAATATGAGGGCATACATGATTATGTTGCATTGTTCGCGTTTGTTAGATAAAGTCCCCGTTGTAGTTGAGCCCTTCCCCTGAGGGGGTGCTGCGTACCCCTACATTGTGCCCAGCAGGTGGAAGCTCACCAACCTCCTCTCCCTCCTGTTGTCCCCCCCTTCCTCCTACCTGAATTTAATTGTGTTTTTTATATTATTTAGATATAAGAAACCCTGAGGAGGCAGTGTTCCACAGGGCCTTGGAAGACGCAGAGAGGCCAGTTCTCAGGCATCACCTGAGTAACGCAGCAGGAGGGCCCCTTCCCCTAATTCTGTAGCGGAGTCCTAAGCGCTCGCTGGTTCTGGTCAGTCCCCACTGATCTTTTTTTCCCTCTGTTACTCATTGCCTTCTTGCCAAAAACCGTAAGCATTTGCCAAGGTCTTATTCTTCAAACCATCTTCATGAATACCAGACACAGACATAAAACCACATAAAAACCAAATTAAATAGTATCAGCTTCATTACACTTCATTATTGACACCCTGGGAAATAACAAAACACAAAGTGATGCCTGAATGATTATTGGCAGTGATCAGAGAACTAATAAAAATACAGTATCTTGGTGAAGTCAGTAGCTAAGTTATTGGATTTGGAATTTTATATATATATATATATATAAATTACACCCCCCTCACCATGGTCTCACACACATACAGTCAGTACTAAGTTATTGGATTTGGAGATATACACACACACACACACACACACACACACAGAGAGAGAGAGAGAGAGAGAGAGAGAGTCTCTCTCACTTACCCTGGGTAGAGTGCCATGGCATCACCTTACTTCATAGCAACTTCAAATTCCTATGCTCAAGTGGTCCTCCTACTTCAGCCCCCAAGTAGCTGGGACTGCAAGTGCCCACCACAATGACTGGCTAGTTTTTCTATTTTATTAGAACTGGGGTCTTGCTCTTGCTCGGGTTGGACTCAATATCCTGAGCTTAAGCAACCCCCCCCCCCACCTCAGCCTCCCGGAGTGCCGGGATTACAGGAATGAGCCATCACACCCGGCCTTACATAATTTTAAACATGCTTGTTTTGTTTCTTTGATTGTTTGTTTAGTTGGGGCTTGCTTCCAAATCTCCTGCACAGTAGATGTCCTTGAAGGAATAACAGATAAACACAACATACTCCATGTGCTGCCAATGAAATAAAGCTGACTCACAGAGAGAGGAGTTCTTAGAGATACTTCACTACGAACGTGGCATTTGGGCAGACAGGGATGAAATGTGAAACAAGAAACCCTTGTCAATGTCCACAAAGAAAGAATTATAAAAATAGAAGAGCAAGTTCAAAGGCTCTGACCAGCAGCAGGCTTGACACAGCCACAGAACATGAGAAGGTTGTTGGACTGGAAGATGCATAGTGAGGAGGGGGACTGTGCGAGCTCTGATTGAAGGAAGAGGAGAGATGCGTGATCAGATGTTTCCGTGGATTAATATTCACTCCCAGCAGTATTATTTCTATTTAACCTAAAAGCACAGATATTAGGAAAATGATAAACACATAAGTTCTAGAATATCTTAGTTTGAATTTCAGGGTATGTTTCCTTAAGGAAATTATATCTCCTGAATGTTCATAAATAGAACATGTTTCAAAACTTAGATGAGATTTTTCTTAGATGAGATTTTTCATCTCTATTTCCATGTTATAAAAATATATCTTCAACAACATTCTTTTATTTTTATTATATCTCCTTCTTATTTGTGTGATGACTGATTTTCCCTATAATTTCTATGGGTCACAAACAATTGTAAGGTTTTACGTAGTAATTATAAAATTTGGTACTATAAGCATTATTATTATTTTTTGAGATGGTCTTAAGCTGTTGTCCTGGGTAGAGTACTGTGGCATCACAGCTCACAGCAACCTGAAACTTGAGTGAATTTCTTGCCTCACCTTCCCAAGTAGTTGGGACTACAGGTACCCACCACAATGCCTGGCTATTTTTTTGTGGCACTTGTCATTGTTGTTTTAGCTGGCCCAAGCTGGGCTTGAACCTGCCAGTCTCAGTGTATGTGGCCGGCATCCTACCCACTGAGCTACGGGAGTCGCCCAAGTGTAAGCATTATTAAAGGAAAGAAATATTTGAAAATGTCTTTAATTCTGTTCACTCATTTTTACTTTTAATTATGCATATGTCCTTACATATGTGTATATTTGGGATTTAGTATTTTAAAAAATATTTCAAAATTATGGATCAGTTAAAATGGTGCAGAGAACTCCCATTCCCTCTTTCCCCAGCTTACCTGAATGCTAACATTTTACTGCATTTGCTTGACTGTCTCCTGTGTGTGTACACATATACTTGTATAAGTGTATATATTAGGTTATGACCCATTTAAGAAAAAGTGGCAGACTCGATGCCTCTTTACCTTAAATATCTCTGTGCACATTTTCTATAGAAAGGACATTGTAGGAATAGATATAGTGCAATTATCCATTTTGGAAACAACAACCAATTAATTGTTTGTTAAGAAAACAAGGCATTGATTTTGAAGATGGCCTCTTAGTTAGGGATACTCTGATTTTTCCTCATTATTTGATTCAGTTAGTACATGGGATGAGAATATCACAGAAGTCATGTTGGATTTCTCTTAGAGAATCACTGGGAGCCACAGAATTTTCCATTATCCCATTTTTAGTAATGTTAATTTTGATCACTTATTTAAGGCTGCGTTGCCAGTTTTCTCCACTGTACTTTAGTATGATTTTCATCTCTATCAGTGAGGAGATATTTTGGTGCTATGTAAATAGACAGATTTCATAAAACACCCAACCATTTATTTGAGTATCCACTTGAGACTTCCTGAACTAAGCCTTATTAGGACGGCAGATTTGTTTTTGAATCTCATGTTCTTTTCCATCTTTATTAGTTGTCATTCTATTATAAGAAGTAACTTTTCCTTCCCTCCTGTTAATTAATTCATATTATGAAATCGTGTACTTCTATCAGATTTAATCGATTGTAAGGCATTATCATCATTTATTTTAATGCTAAAATTATCACAGATTTGGTTAGTCAGAGCTCTTTCAAGCTGTCTCCTTGTCCTCCACATCATTATCTGAGCATTCCCCACATTACATACCACATTTCCATAGTTTGGGCACAAGCTATAACAGCCTCATCTTAATTTTCCCTGCCATTCCTGGGAAACAGCCATTTTCAAAGAAGCCGTTTCCTTGTGGAGAATGCCACCTAGAATCAGATACCACCCTTAGGTGTATCTGTGGCTCATAAGGCTTCACTGTTTCTACACAGTCTTCACTGGGCGTAGCTGAGGAAAAGCACATGTATATATTCATGTGCACACACACACATGCACGTATGTACAGAGACCTGTTTCTTCATGCCTTTCTGACCACCCCTCACTCACCTACTTACAAACTTACCTATCTTGTTTATAAATCAAACATTCGCGCTGTCTCCAAATCCAGTTCAATACTCCAGGGTTCATTCTATTTTTCCACTTTGTGTTATGTATAACTTTCTTCTCTGACTGTAAAAGACCCACTCTCATTATTCTCAATATACTTTAGAAAAAGTAAAAAACCTATAAACAAATTTTCCTACATACATTTCAATATTTACTTACAGATTCTTTTGTCTTTTAAAGATACACAGCCAAATTTTTCATTTAAAACTTACTTTGATTCATTTTCTTCCATTTTACAGTGAACTTCTATTCAATTTTAAAAATGAATTTGTTTTTACTTTTTTATTCAAATTTAGAATTTTTCTACATTTTTATTGGCTTTCTTGGGTATTGTATTGACAGTCAAATTATGCAAAAACTAGTTGCTATGATAAAATAACAGGGAGAAGATTAATCCTAAGTTTCTAAACCATGAGAAAATTAGGGAAAATATTCAAAAGTTCAGTTTTCAAATATTAGACAACAGTGCAGGTGAGTGACACCTGTCAGTACAGAGATAAATGACATGGTCCTTGTGATGCTGTGACTTACCTTGGGGATACAATGCTGGCTTAGTAGCAGCCTTACTGAGTTAAGGATACGTAGCTTGGTGCTGGGAAATACTAAGTCTTCTAGAATTTGTGGGACAAACTCTAGTGTGAAGCTTCCCAGAGGGGTCATTTTCCTCCTTCTTAATTTTATCTTTGGATATTGGAGATGTTGCATTCTTATATGTAGACTTAGGCTTGGCTCTAGGAAGAGGTAAATGTAATTGAAAATAGCTGTACCATTCAGGGAGTGCTTAAGATTTGTCATGTGGCACCAGCCTGTGACTGATTATTCCCCATTACTTTGGAATGTGCCTGTAAATATTTTACCACTGGGAAATCATCCATCGAAAACCTGGCTGGTGGGAGAGGCACACTTTCAAAGCCTGTGTGAGTAAGTGGCATTGTCACCGCTAATCTTCCAGATGGTTCTTCTTGGGCCTTCAGTGGTGCCCTCACATGCATGTACTGATCAGTGCTTACTAAATATAGAAGTGGGACCCTCTGAAGACTCTGAGAGACCATCTCTGGACAGCTCCATAGTCTCTGACATCCTCTCCCCTTTGTTTTCCTGGATTCTGAGCTCTATTCCCTCAACTCAGAGGTCAGCTAGGATGCAGCTGGGCACATCAGCTTTGCACTGTAGTTGAGTCTGTACCCTGGCTGGTCCTCCAGTCTTTTCACTCACTGCCCACCTCTCAGGACCGCTGTCTTCTGTTGTCTACTGTGCTGTGTTTTGTTCTCTATTGCTTCATGTCCTTGGTCCATGTTTGGGTCATTTCAGAAGAAAAATCTACCCAGTCCCTGCTGTTCCACCAGATTGTATGGCATCATTTGCTTCAAGAAATCCAATATTTGGGTCTAGTTTCTCTCTGAGGTTTCTTCTCTCCAGATTTACATGAGTTGGTTGCCTTGTGACCTCTGATTTTTCATAGGAAGGTCATTAATTTGAAATTTTTCCAGGGGGAATGACTCTTGTTATTTCATACTTGATAACTGAAAATATGTCAATAATATGCTAAGAAGAACATGTTCCAGCTCCATCCATGTAAACACGAAAGAGGTAAAGTCTCCATCTTTCTTTTAAGATGCATAATATTCCATGGTGTACATGAACCACCATTTACTGATCCATTCGTGTACATGTGAAACTTACTAAATGTAGAATATAAATGTCTTAACACAATAACTAAGAAAATGCCATGAAGGCTATGTTAACCAGTTTGATGGAAATATTTCAAATTGTATATAAAACCAGCACATGGTACCCCATGACTACATTAATGTACACAGTGATGATGTAATTTAAAAAAGAAAAGAAGTGTCAATAATAGTTTTTTTTCTTAAATAGAAAACTGAAAACAACAATTAAATCAAGGAAGAATCATGAAGACTCCTCACAGAAGAGGAGTTAGTCTTTATGTTTTCTAGAAATAAACATGGTGTCTAACATTGGCTAAGTCCCTCTACTTGCCCTTCCACATTAGAACACTTCTGTAGAACTAACAGAAATTCAAAAAAGTGACTCACGCCAATAATCGTGCAAAGTGCTGAATTACCTTCCAGTATAAATGACTCAGAGTAAGACAGCCTGTTCACAGTGTATCATGTTAGCCCAAGATATAGATATTTGCCTTTTGATTTATTAGGGTGATAGATAAACATTGCTATGTAGCATTCAATTGAATTGAATAATCATTTTAAATGGTGCCAATTTTATTTTGAGAATAACATAAACCAGAAAAACACTATTACTGTTTTAAAAATATTATGGTGAAACACGTATTTGATGGCCAACAGAAAAGGCAAGGGATAAACTGTCCCTGTGTAGCAGAGAGCCAGGCCTGTGTGCAGTGGTTTCCACTCAACCAATTGACAGGGAGATACAACAAAACATCAAAGCAGGTTTGCAACATCCTTGGAAACTAATAAGAAAATCACAAGAAAATTCTTGGGAAAAAAATTCACTTAACTCCAGTGTTAGTGCACATGTGTTAGCCTTGAAATGCTGTTAAGATAGGAACAGTATATATTTAGAATCATTTCATGTAGGCATTGAGAAAAAAATAAAGTTTAGACCATCTTCAAGTGAAAATTTTATTGGGCCTGCTTAATATGCTTTTTTGTACTCAGTTTCCAAAATACAGAGAGAAAGATCCGCTGGTGCAAAATTAATGAGAAATTGTAAATATTTTTCTTTGAACATAATGAATTTGTGAACCATAAAAATATAATCTCATATAGAATTATATGGATTGTGGCTAAATGCTGTATTTTAAACATGCTTATTATAAGCTTAATAATAAATGGTATTGCTTGGTTTAATTCATTGTTTATGATTCTTTGGTTACAATGCTTTTGGGTATAGTTTGTAGTTTTAATCACAAACAATTGTTTTGGAATGCTAATTTATCTTACTGTTATTCATTTTTAAAATAAAGTATTTTAATTTTCCAGTTCTTTAAAGATGTGAGTAGGTAGTTCCCTGTCACCTTCCTTTATCCGTTTCTAATTTCATGGTGTCCCCTGTAGTAGTAACAGAGGTGATGGACGTTACTGAGATGGACAGTCCTTAAACAGAACGAGATGAAGCAGCGGCAGAGGCCTCTGGGTCTCACAAATAGTATTTCAAATACCTGCTAATATAATTTATTGAGCAAAATAATCAGGCTTTAAATAGCAAATCTGCATCCCAGCAGCTTTCCACTTTAACACTCTTACATGTGATTGGATTTGCTTTCCTAACGTGGTCTTGTTACAGCCTTTCTTCTCTGATTTTGTTCCATTTCTTTAAATGATCCGTGCAACAAATATGCAGGAAAAAGGCTTAAGAATCATATAAACTGTAGTCTGTGGTGAGGTAGTTTCTAACGTAATAATTCCTTTACAAGAAACAAAAAGCTACCAATGTAATAAATTGGTTAATTTAAAAAAATAAAGGTTTATCACCTGTGCCTCAGTGAGTAGGGCACTGGCCCCGTATACCCATATAGGGGTGGCAGGTTTGAGCCCAGCCCCAGCCAAAATGCAACAACAAAAATAATAATAATAATTTTAAAAAGTAAAACAGTCTCGATTATATACCAAAATATTATTATTAAACGATAATATTATATCAAAAGATTTTTGAGTACTATGGATATCTTTCTAATTTTCTCATATTTTGTTCATAAAAGTTTTTACTGACTAGTTATTGGAATAAGTGTTCTTATAATATCAAGACCATTCTTCATTGTATGGTCTTTCAATTTATGAAAGTGCTTGGTTCACATTACGTGAATCTGATTTAGAATGCCGTTTCTGCTATGGCTGAGAAGAGTTACCCAGAAGTGAATTTATTAAAAGGAAGTTTCTTTATATTCAAAATACAGATAATGAAATCTAGTTTAAAGGATTAGGTAAATTAAATGGGTTCGTGTATATTAAGGTCCAGGATTATACTTTGAAAGTCATAGTTCTCAGTAGAAGTGTATTATTTCTCCTTCCCAAATTTTTATCTGTGAAAGTGCACAATGTGAAAATTTGGGCTCATTTCTCCAGTAAGAGGAACAAAATCGCGAAGCCATTTTTCTTCCTCTTACACAAGTTTATGTAATTCATTCAGGCGTGTCTACTGCAGTGCAACTCTATTTATCCTGCACAATTTCCCTGGTACATCTTACCCTCCGGCCAATTCTCTACCTATGCTCCAAAGTTCGTGCTTTTTCCTTGAACCATGTCTAGTAGCCTGAAAAGCCTAACAGCCAGGTCAGAGTTCACTGCACATGGGTTCTTAATGTGTAAGTCATTTTGTCTTGTATCATTACTGTTAATAATTAATATTTCTACTCTAATAATAAAGATTGCACATCACTAGTAAGTTTTGTTCAAAGGGTGGTTAAGTGACTGCGTTATTATTTTAATACTTAGTATCTGCTGAGTGGGTAAGGCGTCTATTTCCAGCGCATATAGCTCTTCCTTTTCTCCTACACTATAGGATGCTTTCCGTCCTCAAGAGCAATAGTTTGAGTTATAGTCACAGTTTAAGTCATCAAATGCAAAATAAATCTCTGTCATCACAGACTTTTAGGAGGGACATTAGGGATGCGCAGTCTATCTTCCCGCTCTCGCAGAGTGCGACAATAAAGATGCCCCAGGAAAACGACAAAGCGTGTAGCTGCTGGGCGAGAGGCGGGTGCAGTGGCCCGTGAACCATTGCAGGGGCTTTGCTGCCAGTACACAGCCCCCTGCAAGGGAACCGCCCAGTCTGGAATTCACGCGAGATTTGGATCAGGAGACGTGAACCCGATCGTGCGTCCCCTCCTCACCTCTGCAGGTGTTGAGCAGCGTCTTCCTCACCCTCAAACAATCTGGTTTTGCTTTTTAATCCACTCCAGTCCTACCTCAAATTCATCTTTTGCAGATCTGTGGAAAAGATCGAGAGGAAATCAAACACCCATCACAGAAGGTTATCACTGTTTTTTTCTTTTTTATTGTCCTTTCTGCTTCTTTGAGACCTTTGTTTCCTATTCCCAGTGTGACTTTTAAACGCCACTGTGCGCACCCAGGTTCCCTGTGTCCCTTCATAGCTATTTTATTTCAGATTGTTACTCATTCACTCTTCTGGTGGAAGTCTCCAAAAAGTAATGCCATAGTATGGGCTACCCTGGAAAGTGATTCCAGAGGGGAGTGACAGGAAGAGTAAGAAGTCGACGTCCATATAGGACACCTGGCAGCTGCGGGAGGCGACGACACTGCCCGCCGAGTCCCGCTGTCCGGGCGTGGGGAGCCTCGCTGTTCATCCTTCCCTCCTGCCAGTTAGCTCCAGGGGCAATATCTCTCTACCATTTTTGCCTTGTTTTGATCAAAACGAAGTGTGTTTCTATAGCAAGAAAATTTAAAAGTCCCCTTAGATAGAGAATGTATATGCATTGTCAGCTCTCTTGCTTGTAAAATGCGAGTGTAGAGAGTGTGGGGACCGGGGACAGCATCGCTGCCGTATCTATTCGGTGCTCACTGGTGTAGGGGTATACAAGACTTTCAAATTTTAGGTTATAAGGTGCAAACAAGATACAAGTAATAAAATGTTAATTGGTAATATTAAAATGCTATTAAGATTGTCTTACAGAAGTCATGTATCCATATAAAATAAGAAGTACAAAAAATCATTTAAGTTAGAAAACAGTGAGACCAATTGGGGGTAGGGGGGCGGAAGTAATTAAAATAAGAAAATGTGAGCCAACATCTGAATAAAGTGTTGCATTTGAGCAGACCAAGGTTTCTCAACCTCCGCGATACCGTCGTCTGGACTGAATGACATTGGTAGCAGGAGATACCCACGGCCTGGCAGAATAATTCGCAGCCTCTGGCGTTCAGCCACGCTTTATTCAAATGCAAAAGTACCCGGAACTTGGTTATAAACCAAAAATATATGAAATATTAGCCAATTTGTACAAATAATCAACACATTGAATCCCATAATGGCATAAATGTATTTATGATTTAGGTATAAATGACTTAATAAAAAAAAGAAACAATATAAAAGGGATATCTGATCAACTTATGATCTTTAACAAAATTAATTCAAACTGCAAATTCTAATACTTTTGGGCAAAAATGAGTATAAAATTTGGGTTTGGGGGGGTCATCTTAGCTTAGAATGGTTTACACTGTAAATGTATTTTATATCTTTCCATTACACTACCTTGTTTTAAAGGGTTAAATTATTTACCAATTTTCTATATTGAAAGGTAATACTGTTCTATACTGAAAGGTAATACCATCACTTCTGTTGTTCGGTTGCTATTATACGTTTGTGGCTTGAAGGATTTAGTACTAAGCTAAGTTTAACTCGCTTAGGAAAAATATTCCACATGGAAGAAAACATCGTATCTAAAACCCCATCATAATGAAATTCACATTTTGAACATTTTATTTTTATTTGCTAGCACATGACTTTCTACAGATATTTGTACCAGAAATTACTATAAAACATGTATGAAAGATAATTCTCTTTCAATATAATTTGCTCTGGGGATTTATTAATGAAAGACTATTCTAAAACATGACTCTGACCAAAGGAAAATATTTATATGAATTTAAACATCAGTTTTGGGAACATGCTCCCAAATACCAAAGGTATAATCATGGTACAAAAGTCAACTATCAAAATGAGGACATTTAAAAATAAACTGGGGGTCGGGGGAAAATAAACTTAAGCCAGACAGAGACTATGTTAAGCCAGACAAACGTTAATATTTGGGAAAATACGTGAGAACAATGCTTTTTTTAATTAATTTAATTTTTAAAACAATACTTTTGTTCTTTTTTTTATTAAATCATAAACACATAGATCACATATACATTAATGCATTTATGTGGTACAATGTGCTGATTTCATATAGAATTAGGATGAGGTATATGTTAACCAGTGTGAATACTTTCGTTCTAATGAAATATGAAACCATTACTATAAAGATACTTACTGGCATACAACAGGGTTTGTCCTGATGGATCTATCATAACAGGAGAATATCACTGTCACAAATGCATTTAGAATTCCGAATCTACCAAACATCACTGCTCAGCTCAGGGTACCTTCAATGTGCTCAGAACACTTACGTTAGCCTACAGTTAGGCAAAAATACTCTCACACGAAACCTATGATATGGAAAGTTCTTTCTTCAAAAGGAGCTAAAACACCAGATATAGTTGTACAGATAATTTTGCGCTTGTATAGAGACAATTGCTATACGCATGAGACAGAAAAATGTAGCTTTTAGGAAAAGAAACCTTCCATGGAAATCCTTTACTATCCGTAATGTAACTCAGCGTTCAGCTTGTTTCACGGTTACAAGAACGCAATCTAGGCGCTGAGTTTTTAAAGTGAAAAGAAGCTTTAGGAGAATCACATCAATTTGTTTATATTTGGAATAGGGAGCTGAAGTTTCAGACAATGGTCCCCAAGCTCAAGTGGGTCGCAGAGCGTCTCTGAGTGGCCCCTGCCTCTGATTCCACAGGTCGTCTCTCCCTCCCTTTGTCCTTTCCTTCCCCCATAACGCATCTTGGTTTTCCAAAAACTATCAATCCATTCGCAACGTTATTATTAGGGAATATGTCTAAAAACATACAAAGATGGATTTCAATCCAAAAAGTTCAAGTAAGTGGAAATTGAGAACTTTATGGAGATTTTTTATTGATTCAGTATTTCAGCCGTGAAACTGGTAATAATTTCTGTCCAATGTTTCTTACTTCCAACTGACAACCAAGTTGATACATACATTACCCCTAGCCCAGTCTCCATTTTAACATACACACCAAAAACTGTAATTGTATCTTCAGAAAAAAATGAGAAAAATAAAGAAAATAGAAGATAACAGCACACTCATAATGGAATTTTGAAGGGATTAATTCAGTATCTCTTTTACTGCCTTTCATCTACGTCCATTACTAAGTAATCGTCATTATAAGACACTCATCACAGGCCCTCATTTTTGCTTATTTTTATGCTGACTAGTTGCTAGCTTTGTCCAAAAATCTTTTCCGCTGTCTTTTAATTATTCCTTCTATATTTTCTTTAAAAATCTATGCCCCAAGAGAAGAAATAATAAGTACAAAATAGAAGGGAATATGGAAAAGAACGGCATGTAAAATATATGAAGACATTAGACATTTACTAATCTAAAATGTCTAGTAACTCACAATTGCATCAGTGGTGTTTTAGCCTTATGAATATAATGAATATTATTAATAACAATTCCATTATCTATTAATAATAATACAGCAATATGTTCATCAGCAAACGTCTTAACTGATTTTCTTTCTCTCGGAAAGGAAAAATATTACATGCAGTGTTACTAGGTCCTGTTAATTTTTGAAAGAACATTGCTTCCCGGACACTGAGCAATATGCCCCAGCCATCCAAGGAACTGAGTTGTAAATGAAATGTGGTAGTTTTCATCTACTTTATAAACATATTGTTTCTACATACAGTACAGCATTCTTTTTTTGGGGGGGGCAGAGTCTCATTATGTTGCCCTCAGTAGAGTGCCATAGTGTCACAGCTCACAGCAACCTCAAACTCTTGGGCTTAAGCAATTCTCTTGCCTCAGCCTCACAAGTAGCTGGGACCACAGGTGCTGTCACAGTGCACAGCCTTTCTCGTTATAGTTGTTTAGTTGGCCTGGGCCGGGTTCGAACCCGCCACCCTCAGTGTATGTGGCTGGCACCATAACCACTGTGCTATGGGTGCAGAGCCACAGTAAAGCATTGTTACTGATTATTGAGGTCACTTCCACACCTCTGTGGCCTCACGTGTGGCCCTCCAGGCCTTACAGTCCACCTCCGCCTGGCCCTGCTCTGACAACAGAGATGTGGTAGGGCCCAAACCTTGCTTTCTATTTTCCTGTCAATTAATTTTCATGATAAAAGTAAACATAGGCCCTTATCTATTTTACCTTCTTTCAGCCCAGCGTGGCTTCTACAATGAGTGAAAAGGAAGCAGAACCCCCTAAAAAGATAAACTACAGAAGAAGGAAGATTGTACAAGGAAAAGTGGACAAATAACTACTTTTCTGCAGAGGCAATAGTAAGGCACTTTGCTTAATTTGTAGGGAATTTGGGCAAGTTTCAGAGACTGTAATTGAAAGGCATTGTGTGCAGAATATGCTGCTGAGTGTGATGCACGTGAAGGATTCTATCGTGAGGATGATACAGAGAACTGAAAAAGTCAGTCTTCTCAACAGATTCATTTAAGTTACAATTCAGACAGATTCTATTGTACAAGCTAAGTGTGAGATACCATATTTAATAGCACAAAATAATCAAATCCATTTACTAAATGGTGAATTTATTAAGCATGGATGGAAAACATAGCAAATATAATTTGCCCTTAAAAAGGGGGATAGTTCTAGAATCAGTTTGTCTGACCTGACTTTCTTCAATAGCCAGGTGAATTTAAGACATTGAAAAATTATCCAAAGAAATCTGGAGAGTAAGCTGCTAATTTTAAATGTTGTGCTTTGGCGATGGATGACAGCACTGATGCCAGTAACACCATTCAGCGTGCCGTTTTATTAGAGGTGTTGATGATGAATATAAAGTCACTGAAGAAATGGCTTCTTTAGTGCCATTAAGAGACACAGCTACACCCAGAGATTTATACAAAGCAGTAAAAAATATGCTAAAGCAATTTTCTGTGTCCATTGTCAACTTATCTGGTACAGTTACTGATGGTGCCCCAGAGACAACAGGTAGGAGAGGGAGACTTGTAAGAGTAATAGAAGACAATGCAATTGCCACCCAAACTCAACATTGGATGAAGTATCATGGTATAATAGATCAAAGAAATTTATGCACAAAAGCTCTAAAAATGGATGATGTCATGCAAATTGTCATCAAGACTGTGAGTCTCTTAAAAAAATAAAAAATAAATTAAAAAAAAAAAGACTGTGAGTCTCATAATGGCCAAGGGATCTGATTTTCGCCAATTCCAGGAGCCCCCCTGACAGGTTGCAGTGCCCCCCTTTACATCTCTGTGTGCACCACACCCACTCACTGGTGAGAACATGGGGCATGTGTTTTCCATTCCTAGGATATTTCACTTAGGATAATAGTCTCCATTTCCATTCAAGTGTTGCAAAGGACATTATTTCATGTGTCTGATGGATGAGTTCCACTCCAGCAATGGAAGATGTGTCACATTGTCTTTATCAGCTCAGGCACTGATGAACTGACAGCACTTAGATTGATCCCACACCCCCGCAGCCGTGAACTATGTGTGATACACGTTGAGTCCAGGCATCTTTTTCATAGAATGGTTTCTTTTCCTTTGGGTAGATGCCCAGCAGTGGGATCATGGATTGGATGGTAAGTCTACTTTCCTTACTTGGAGGAACCTCCACACTCTTTTCTGTAGAGGTTGCACTCGTCTCCAGTCCCACAAACACAGTGTGTTTCTTTGTCTCTCTGCATCCACGGCAGAATCTTTGGTAGTTTGACTTTTTAATAGTGACGTTTCTGACAGGGGTAAAGTGGCACTTTGTGATTTTAATTCACTTTTCTGTGACAATCAGGAATGGTGAGCAGTTTCTCATGTTTCCTGGCCATTTGTCTATCTTCTTTTGCAAAACTTCTATTTGTATCTATTTCCCACTTTTTAATGGGTTTGTTTGTTTTCTCCTCCTGATTTATTTGAGTTGTTTATAGATTCTAGAAACTAGGCCTTTGCCAGATATTTAGTTTGTAAATATTTTCTTCCATTTTGTAGGTTTTCTATTTGTTTTGTTTATTATCTCTTTTGCTGCACAAAATCTTTTTAATTTAATAAAGTCCAATTTATTTGTTTCTTGTTGTTTCTGTATTTGACATTGAGGTCTTAGTCTTAAGTTATTTGCCTAGGCCAATGTCTATGAGAGTTTTCCTAACATTTCTTCAAGACTTTATGTGGTATCATGCCTTACATTAGTCTTTTTACACACCTGAGTTAGCTTTTGTACGTGGAAGCAGATAGAGGTCTTATGTCAGTCTTCTGCCCGTAGCTGTCCAGTTTATTAAATAGGGCTTCCTTTCCCCCATGTTTGTTGACTGCTTTGTCTCAGATCAGTTGGCTGTAGATATGTTTGGTTTTTTGTTTTATTTTGTTTTGGCTGAGGCCAGGTTTGAACCTGCTACCTCCGGTATATGGGGTCAGCACCCTACTCCTTTGAGCCACAGGTGTTGCCCTGTTTGAGTTTTTTTTTAATGAGCCCTTTACTCTGTTCCATAGGTTTATGTCTCTACCTTAACACCAGTGCTAGGCTATTTTAGTTACTATAACCTTGTAGTATAATTTGAAGTCGAGTAATGTAATGTGTCCATATTTGTTCTTTGGTTTAAGATTGCGTTGGCTATTCAAGCAATTCTTTGTTTCCCTATGAAGCTTGGCATTGTTTTTCTATATCTGGGAAAATCTTTGATGGGGATTGCATTAAATATGTAATTCACTCTGAGCAACATGGATATTTTAACAAAGTTGATATTACCAGTCTGAGCAAGGAATGAGCAAGGAATGCTTCCCCATTTGTTAGTGTCGGGCACACTTCCTCTCAAAAGGGCTTTGTAGTTCTCCTTGCAGACATCGCTCGCTACCTTGGATACACGTATTCCTAAATATTCTGTTGTCTTTGTAGCTGTAGTAAATGCTACTGAGTAGCATTTCTGATGTTTTGTCAATTATTTATTGTTTGGGATGCATTGTAATAGATAGATTGTGATCCTTTAGAGGTGTCGAACTAGCTGTCCTTTGTGGGGACCTCTTTAGAAGAATGAGGTGTCTCTAGATGGCAGTTATGTGTCCTACTTGGGAAGCCTGAGCCAGAAAGAGGGGCAGATGCACTGAGAGCCCCTAATGCAAGAGTTTTGCACAATTCTACTTCCTCGTGGTTGTCACAGTGCAAGCCAGTGCTGCAGGGTCTTTGTGCACAGTACCGGGATATTCCCCTGGGCCACTCTTGGAAGTTGGGGCAGGGTTCTGGGCAAGTTGCTATGCATAGAGCAGTTGGTGGGGCCATCTAGTTGGTGGTCACCAATATCAGGGTTATAAGCATTCAGTCTACCTAGGTCTAGGTGCAATGATGGCACATTATTCACAAATGTGCATTTAACTTGTGTCCATAACTAAGGTATTATGAATAATGGTGAGTTCTTTGTAAGATTATAGCATTCATCGGTCTAAAGTGAATAAGCCTTTAACCTGAAAACTATACCAACACATATAGAAAAATTGTTATTTAAAATAAAATCAAATAAACAAAAAAGTGGAAGATAGTATATACAAGGTTGGACAAAGAAATTTGCAAATTCATCCTAGAAAAAAATTCTATGTACTTCATTGGTGAATAACACTACAGTCACTTTAAAATACTCCTCTCGGGGAAGCTATGTATAGACGCCAGTGCCTAGTCCACCCTCAAAGCCATTTGGGAGCTCTTTTTCAGGAATTCCACTCAGGAATGGCCGTCAGAGTTGTCATCATGATCTGACAATTAAGTTCAAGAACTCATCCTAGAAACATGTGAACTTAAATATCAAGCTTCTTCCATTTTACTCTAATTCAGCAACTGATATGGAAAACACCAGTTATTGGGCACTCTCTTTTTATTAATGACATTTCAAAAACACTGTGTTATTAATACTATAGTTTTATTAAATTTTAGTCTGTTATTAATACTATAGTTTTATTAAATTTCAGTTTTAAAAAAAATAACTGAAATCCATAGGATATTAATGCAATGTGGCTTTAATAGTAGAAATGTGGAAATCACTAAAATAGGCTTCTTATAAGTTATCTACAATTGCCCACTTTTATTGCCTCACATTCCCCTTGATTTTTAAAGCCCACATTTACCTTGTTAAGAACTGTGTCAGTGAATGCATTTACTAATATTCACTCCACGGACATAGAGGCTAAATCTGATCAGTGCTGCGCTCTGTAGACAAGCCAAGGTGTCAGTAATGCTACAATGAGGACATCTGTATTCGCTTCTTATATCACAGCCTTACGTGAAGCAGACTAAGCGGGGAGGGAGGGAATAAATAGCAGGCAATGTTGGCATTTGTGAACCACCCACTTCAGAACTACATGTTCGAGTGGCAAGGCTCTGAGACTAGATGCTGCCATTGCGAGTTCTGGTTAGTGGGACCACTGCAGCATTTCATCATTTATTTTCGTTTTGCAGTTAACCACTTTCGTGTTTAGTGTGCAGTTTGTCTTTTAATATACTTCTTTTAAAATCTATCTACTTTTTGAAAATGATTCAAGCTAAGGTGCTCTCTAAAGCATAAACCTTCTCTGGATATGACCCCATGTGCTAGGCACGTTTGTTCCATGTCAACCAAACTTCTCTGACATATAAACAATGAAAATCCTGTATCTGTCCTACCTGTTAAAATAACAATGTAAGGGAGGGGGTACGAAGTTGTTGAGAACAATCTGGAATAACTAGAATAGGAATAAAGCAGCATCTTCCCCTTTTCCCTCCTTAACTCCACTTGCCACTGTCCACAAAAACCAATCTATATCTTCTCCGTGATTCTCAATGAGGTCGTCCAGTCTCCTTCACCTTTAATGTAGAAACCGCTATCTCCAGCTATTCAAAATAACAAGTTTAATATCTGGTTTCATTTATAATTTTTTATCCAAAAGGGTTAAAATTTTATACAGTTAATTTACTAAATGCCCAAAAGGTTGTTTTAAAAATTTTAACACAAATGCACATCTTCTAATAAATAGGCTATGGGCCTAGGCTAATGGAATGAAGCCAAACATAGAGCAGAATATTAATTCATGTTGCATTTTTTGATAAAATGAATAATAAGAAAGTTTTTCTTTGTAAAGAATAACCATTAATTTCAAAGAATATTAATATGTCCTTGAGAAGAGATTTCCATGAAAGATCCCATCTTTCATATCTCTCAATACATCTTTAGAAAAAAAATTGTTGTATCCTGAGCAACTTCTTTATTGAGATTGGCATACTACTGTATTGTGGTGTATCTGATAAAAATACCTAGATCTCATTACAAAATTAAATTCAAATATTTAATTTATCTTAACATTTCAAAAACACATAAACATTTACTCATATGAACTTTAAAAATGTTTTGTAAACTGAAATTCAAAGAAACAAATGAAAAAACTTTAATTCTCAGTATTAGCTTCACCAAGTTCAAGGCATTTTTGTAAGAAATGACACCATTTAGTCCATTACTACAGAACTGAGGGTCTTGGAAATTTAACTATGTCAATGAAATCTTCTTCCATTATTAAGTGAAGAAAGATGGGTACCCTTAATAGACATTTTTAAGATAAGAAAACACAAAGAAGTCAGAAAAAGCCAAAGCAGAACTCTAAGGTGGATGCCTAATGGTTCCCGTAGAAACTCTTACAAAATACACCACTTGTTGTAGTGGGCATTGGAGACTCACAATGGGCAAGTACAAGGGGGTGGGTATGAACATTCCCTCGTAGGTACAATGGACACTACTTGGGGGATGGGAGCACCAAAAGCCCAGACTCCACCACTATACAGTATAGACATGCAATAGAAGTCGACTTGTACCCCTAAATCTACCAAAATAAGGGAAAAGGGGAGAGAAGATTCAAAAATAAAGTGTCACCCTTGCTTGGTGAAAAAATGAGCAGGAACTTTGTCATGGCGGAGATAGATTCTCTTGTTGAGCTTTCCCAGGTGCTTTCCCACAAAACCGGCTAATATTTTCATACCAAGTGGAAGTTATCACTCCTTGGTCCTCCAAAATGTCAACAGGCAAATCCCTTGAGCATCTCAAAACATCACGCCCATGAACTTTGCTGTTGACTCATCCACTTTGCTTCAACTGGACCACTTCTAAGTCTTCATACCTGATTTTTTTTTTTATTAAATCATACCTGTGTACATTAATGCAGTCATGGGGTACGATGTGCTGGTTTTATATACAATTTCAAATGCTTTCATCAAAATTGTCAACATAGCCTTCACAGCATTTGCTTAGTTATTGTGTTAAGACATTTATATTCTACACATAGTAAATTTCACATGTACCCTTGTAAGATGCACCGTAGGTGTGGTCCCACCAATTACCTGCCCCTCCCCCCCCTCCCCTTTCCCTTTCCCCTTCTTCTTGGGCTATAATTGGGTTATAGCTTTCATACCTGTTGTTTTGACTGTACTTTGTCTTCAGGATCATACTGTTCCAATTGTTTAAAGCAGCGGTTCTCAACCTGTGGGGTGAAACTCCCTTTGGACTGTATTAAAGGTTCATAGCATTAGGAAGGTTGAGAACCACTGGTTAACGAAATGCTTTGGGACCTTAACTGTGCTTGTGTGAAATGTGTATTGAGAGCAAGCTCTGCCCTTTTCTGCAGCTGGTGCAGGCACAACAGATTTGGCGCCCATCGAGTGGAAAGTTAGTTCAACTTTAACTTTTCAATTAGAATGATGTAAGCTGAACCAGGTACAATGTCTATGATCTGATGTTTATAATAATGTTCACTATTATCTGTGCTGTTATTTTCCTTCACAAATGGATGTGAGTAATTGCAGTAGGCTTCACCTTAATCATCTCATCCCTCTTAAAATGAGTTATTCATTTGTAAACTGATGATTTGTTTGGTGCATTGGCCCCATACAGTTTTTGTAAAGCTGGCATTTCTCCCTTGCTTCACCATTTACCTGATACTCACTCTTGCTTCAATTTTTACAGAATCCATGTTGCTTCATCGAGGGCTATTTTCAAATTAAAGTCTTACCCTTTTTGAAAAACTAGATCCTGTTCAAACATATTATGACAAGTTACTATGTGTTTAGTTTTGTGATAAAAATAACAAAATCTATGCATAGTTTTTCATTATACATATTTTCCATAAACTTTTTGAAATTTCCTAATATATGCATAAGTATGTGTGTGGGTATGAGTGTAATACTTAAATCTTTGGAAGTCTATGCATCATATGTCTTCTCTGAAAGATGCCTTGTACAAGAAAAATGAATAAAAAGCATTTGAACAAATATTGAATGAAAGTATTCATTTAAGTATTAACGCTAGTTATTTTGGTAGAAACCTAAGTTAGTCACCTGTAAATGAAAATCTCAGTCATTACTATGTAAAGAAAAAACAAATCAGCCTTTATATTATACATTGTATTCATTTAAAAATAGCAATAGAAAAACAGATTTAACAAAATACAGAGATTTCATGGCAATTAGATTTTTCTTAAATATTATCGTATTCCTTATCTAATATATTTCTTGCCAACATAACTTAATTCTTTTAACATCTAAATGTATTTTAATAAAATTTTTACATGGCTTTTTGTAAGTGAAAATATATTAAGGAAAGAGGGTTTCTTAAGAAAACTGTTCACAATTGTCTTTTCTTGCCTCTGATGCTGTCAAAGTTGACTTAACCTCAATTAATGTTGCTCTTTTGACTCAGACCTTGTCAAACATTTCATTTTGTCATCCCTACACTTGCCCCTAGACAAAGACAGAAAAACAGGCAGCAATAATCATTAAACATGAAAAGCAGAACGTGTCCCTGTGAATGGCAGCATGGCAGAGGTTAATATATGGGAAGAGAAAGCAAGCAAGTAGAAAAACATATTGACAGCTTGCTTTGAACAAATCAACCTTGCCCTGTAGTTGCAAGCAAGAACCAGGCACTGTGACGGGAGAACACAGTGGCAGGTGGATTCTGAATAAGCTGGGCCCTTCTTCCCTTGTATAAACCCGAATGAAATAAGTGAAGAGGAATAAGCGTGGAGTGTGGATTTCTTGCCTCGGAAAGTTACAAAGGCCGACACTCAACTTTACAGGCTAAATGGAGCATATATACTAAGTAGTTAGAAAAAGGATATTTGCAGAAAGAAAACACGCTTCTTCAGATAACCTTCAAACAAGAATCTAAACCCTAAGGATCTTCTCCTGCAGTATCTTGAGAGTAAAAGTTATTACTTTATGCTCCAGGTTTCAGTAAAGTCTGAGCTGTGGTCCTGGCCATGGGAAAGTCATCTTCACTATGTGCCCTACTGAATTTTAATTTCATTGTTTCATTTTCTATCTTTGGACCTAAAAAATGGTAGAAAAATGTAACTCTGGCTTTGAAAATAAACAGGATGTATTCTTAGCGCATTCTTAAACTAGCTGAGGTATCTGAGAAGCTCGACCATGGTATGGGGACTGTAACACCCACCTGCCCTTCCAGAGGGAATAAATGAGAAGGAGTTCTGAACATTCAGCAAGTAATTAAGACATTTTGTAAGTAATAGAATCATGTCTTAGATTCTTGAGATCTCTATTATCCCACTTTGTAATATATTTCATAATATTACATAGAAAGAAAACTTTCTATAAAATAAGTGATCTGTACACTGTGTCACCAGAGTGTCTACTTTTTTCCAATGTGGATATTTTTTCCCAATATCCTATAAGCTAAGGACAAAGGTAAACATGATGTTCAGCATCCTAAAAAGATAGAATAAAAATAAAATTGTGCTATGGATTTAAGCACTGTGATACTTTGACTTACATTTTATGTATAGCGCTGGCCCTATATACTGAGGGTGGCAGGTTCAGATCTGGCCCCAGCCAAACTGCAACAAAAAAATAGCCAGGCGTTCTGGTGGACGCCTGTAGGTCCCAGCTACTCAGGAGGCTGAGGCAAGAGAATCGCCTAAGCCCAGGAGTTGGAGGTTGCTGTGAGCTGTGATGTCACAGCACTCTACCAAGGGTGATAAAGTGAGACTCTGTCTCAAAAAAAAAAAAAAAAATTCCCCTTATTTAAAAAAAAATTATTTTTTCCTCTTTGTCTTAGGTATAGAATATGAAGTCTTGATACTTAAAAATATAGTACAGTGTTTATTACTATTAAGTAAATTACCATATCCATTACCCCACAGTTACCTCTTGTTGATAAGAGCAGGTAAAATCTACAACTTTACCAAACTTTCAGTATGCAGTGTTACTGACTATTGTCTTCAGATCACACATTACATCTCTCAACTCACTCAAATTAGAGAAAGTCATCACATGAGGCCACACAGCACATCAGACCCAGGACAGGCGAGAAGAGCTAGAGCTGTAGAAGGCAACTGATACACGCAAGTGGGGTAGAGTTCCCTGGGTTCACAGTAATGCTGTTGAATACCCAGTTTTAATCGTTTGCCAAGCTCCTGGACAGAGCGGCTATCACTAGTTTTCTGGAACCCAGCCCTGGTGAAGTTAGGACTGGTGAATGGTGGCTCCCTGAGTTTGAGAGCCGATAATGGAGGAGTTTAGGGTATGGACATTGTCAGCTGCTCAAGATGGGAACTCACCAGCCTCTAGCCAGGGTTTCCAAATGGAGTTAAGACTGTATTTAAAATAGATCGGTACATGTAGATCATAAGGCACTAAACTGAAAACAAAATAATAAAGTGATTTTTTGATTTTTTACCCCATGTACAAAGTTCCCATTCCTGAGGAGATGAAAGTCTATTTCCTGGAAATTGGCTGTACGTGATCCGGGCAAGTGTGAGCCAGTCGTAGGGAAAGTTCTGTGCTGAAATATAGGAATAACTCACCAGGAAATTACTGTAATTATTAAGGTCTAAAGAAATTATGCCCAGACAGTACATGTGTTATCCAGAGGGCTTTTTCTCCCAATATAAGAGAAATTGAGGATTTGCGTTTGAATAAACACAGACAGGAAATTGTAGTCTTCATAGCCATACACGTCAGTTAAATGTCATAATATTAGCTAATTTTTTGATGATCTTTTATAATTTCTGTGATTTTTATTTCCCTATATACTATTTGGTCTCAATTTTTTTATTACATAAATTACTACAGGTGTCAACTTGATGGACACGCTACCCACGGCTCTTCCTGGGGTTTGTGGCTCTCTCAAAGGCCTTGTTGCCTGTGGGACCTTATCATACCTATTCAAACAACCCTCAAGAACATCATGTAGATGCCGGTAATGGTGTGTTGTACATTGCTTTTTGCATATTCATTGTTATTTAAAATATTCACTAAAAGGTGCTGCCTGCTTTGTTGAAAGTCTTTCCATGTTGTAGCAGTTCTCAGCCAGTGTGAGCAGATGCTGGCGGGAAGGCTTTGTTAGTTCTTTTTCTTTTCTCTTTTTTTGCATGTTTTCTTAAAATATTTGAATGTTTCTAAAAAGATGCTATTTAGTTTTTGAAGGGTAAGACATTTTTTTTCATAAGTTGTCAAGGATTCCTATGTAGCAAGTAAATGATGTGGTACGTCTTTCCAAACTACTGGAGGCTTTGGCTGGCCAGGCGTGTAGCCCGAGTGCCCTGCTGGATATCACAGGGGAAGATGCAGTGGTTCGTGTCTATAAACTCCACTCTCATACTTTCCCTTCTCAGTAAAAAGTAGAATAGCTCTCATCTCTATTCAAGCAAATATGACTTTTTAGAAAAAAGAGATCATTCTGCTTAATCCTTGAAAAACATTGTTAATGATGAAAATTGAGCTGTGTGCAATCAGTGTAATCTAATAATTTGTACCCTCAATGAACCTGAAATAATAAATAAAAAACGAAAAAAATAATTGTAAATGAGATTATAAATTTTTGAAGATAGCTTTTTTTTAAGACAAAGATTCATTTATCAATAGCATTCTGTCATTTGCATTGTAAGAACTGAGATTACATGATACATTGAGTTTTCTAGTGATAATAGGTTGGGGAGAGCTGTAACATGGAATGAAAGCTATAAATTTAAATTCTAACATAAATTTTACCAAAATGCTTTTAAAGATAAGATTTTACTTAGAGTGTGTGTAGGTGTTTCATCCTCTACTGTGAACACTGTATGAGTTCAAGGAATTCATTCTTCATGAAAAATTATGCAAAATAAAATGTATAAGATAATGAACGTACAAGCAGATGGCCCTGCCTGTCTTCTTACATTTTATATCTTTAAATGGCTTCATGCACTATCAACCCATTTAAAGCACAGAGAGGGGTAACCATTAAACAGTTTTCCATTCTTCTTCACTAATGATATTTAAAGGCATTTAATAACATTTGCTAATTGTGTGATGCTGATCCTCCAAAAATAATGTACCAGGAGGGAGTATTTCTGCTTCAATCCTTTTGTTTCCTGACAGCATGTAATGAACTGGAATGATCGTAACTGGCAGAATACAAAGCCCGGGAAAACACATGGCTAAGGGAATTCTTTAAATGTCAAAAAATTTACCTTCTGCCTGGGAAAATTAAGTAACTCAATAGAATTTTTATTAAAATTAAAGTAGTTAAAACTTTATGTAAATCTTGCTCTTACTACATTGTACATAGTATAATAGTTTTGACAGGAGTATACAACTTCTCATAGCACTACTGTACAACTACTTGTGTTATTTCTAATCATTTCTGTGATATTCCACTAGACAAAACAACAATCAATATCTAAACGTTTAACACCAATAAAATTTCTGAACTTAAGCTTTAATTTTCCTTCTGTGACCACAGCATCCTATAATAAATAAAATATTTGAGGACATCAAGCTGTTTTTCAATAATAAATATAATATTGATTATAAATTACTGCTAAATATTCTATTATTCTATATTTTTTTCTATCCAGTTAAAGAGAAGGAAATAAATGTTTCACAAAACACACACTGGAGTAACAATCAAATCTGGGATAAAAATTGTAAATATCAGCTCAGCGCCTATAGCTCAACTGGCTAAGGCGCCAGCCACGTACACCTAAGGTGGCGAGTTCGAATCCCCAGCCCAGACCCTCCAAACAACAATGATGGCTGCAACCAAAAAATAGCCGGGCATTGTGGTGGGCACCTGTGGTCCCAGCTACTTGGGAGGTGGAGGCAGGAGACTCACTTGAGCCCAGGAGTTGGAGGTTGCTGTGAGCTGTAATGCCACGCACTCTACCCAGGGGGACAGCTTGAGGCTCTGTCTCAAAAAAAAAAAAAAAAATTGTAAATATCTTTGGTGAAAATTTGACCAACTGTTTCTCATTTTCACATAAAAACTGATTTGGTGCTAATTCATTTCTTAAAAAATGATGTTTCCTGGTTAAATCAAACCTCTGGAAAGAATTATAACGATTTGATTTTCAAGATGATTTTGTCGCATGTTGAAAATTATCAGTCACTGTGACCTTTGCAAGTTATGACTGAGCAAAGTCTAGGAGTCTCCTGAATGGCCTTCTCACCTCCTTTCATTGCCAAGATCCTCATTAGCAGGTCCTCCCACACTCTTTGTGACAAGCAGGTAGTATCATTACCATCCTTCCATCATGTGCTCTTAAAGGAATAGGGAGCAGCTTTCTTCTTCAAGGCCAGCAGAAGAATCTCACTCAGCCTGTTAGGATGGAGGCTAAGGAAATGTGATCTAATCAACCAGGCAGCTACATTGCCACCGTTCCATGGGCTGGAAGCCAAGGACAAGAGACCGCAGCCCCCAAGGGCAGGGTAGTGGGGAAAGCTGTGACTCACTGGGGCTCACCTTAGATTGTGTCCTCCCTCATACAGAGCAATGGGCATGTTTTCCAAGTACATAGGAAGCCTTGATTACTTCATATGACTTTCTAAATGGACCACTGATGAGTGCAGACTTCTTCACACACTGTTTGTGTGATCAAAATTTATGTAACCTTCCCTTTCTCCCGATCCAGGAATTGTCAGTTTTCTTACAAGTTAAATGTGACTCAGTAAGCATTCTTGATAGAGGAAAAGACTCTAATTTTGCTTTACAATATTTAAAGTGATAGAGGAAAAAAATAAAATTAATTAATATAAAAATGCATTCACAGGAACACGCCACCTTATACATGAAAGATACTGTGGAAAGGACTGATCCTACACATACCGTGATGCCTCCTCTGATAACCCCGATGGCTACACAGCGTCTGAGGGAGTGATTCACTTCTGGAAGTGATGGAGCAAGATGGTATGAGACCATCACACCACTCAGGGAGGTAAGCAATTTAAACGTTGTAAATTATTTATTTCTAAATTCCTGCACTTTATTTATGGACCATCGATGACTGTAGGTAAGTAAAACCATGGAAAGAAAAATACCACTGAATAACAGGCAACTACTGTATGATATTTTTGATTTTGTTAAGGATATAACTCAAATTGCTTCATAGAGGATATATGACAAGAAAAATTATGTACCTAAAAATACTATATGTTGGCTGGGCATGTGGTTAATGCCTGGAATCTCAGAAATTTGGGAGGTCTAATCTGGAGAATCACTTGATGCCAAGAGTTTGATACCAGCAAAGGCAACATAGCAAGGCCCTTCTCAACAAAAAGAAATTTTAAAATTAGCCAGGTGCAGTATGGTCCTAGGTACTCTGCTTGTGGAAGTGGAAAATGTGCTTGAACCAAGGTCAAGGTCGCTCAGTGAGCACCACTGTGTTCCAGCAACAGTGTGAGACCCTGTCTCAATAAACACAGAAACATCCTATAGATTATTGACTTCAATCATACATTTGTCAAATAAATTTAATTTATTATAAATATGCTCAATTTTTTTCATACTAAAGTTTGAAAACTAATCTTCTCCAAATAAGACACAGAATATACTTCACCATTATATTTTAAAATTTTAACTTTATGGCACTTGGTTTGATTGTAAGAGCGCCTCTGATGCTTTTCAATCCCAGCACTCTGGGAGGCCCAGGTAGGTGGGTTGCTTGAGCTCAGGAGTTCCAGAGACTAATCTGAGAAAGGGTGAGTCCTTGTCTCTAAAAATAGCGGGTGTTGTGCCAGGTATCTGTAGTCCCAGATACTTGGGAGGCTGAGACAAGAAGATCACTTAAGCGCAGGAGATTGAGGTTGCTGTGAGATATGACACCACAGCACTCTATAGAGAGCAACAAAATGAGACTCTGTCTCAAAAAATAAAATAAAATAAAATAAATAAAGCCTTAAACTAACAAAGAAAATTTATTCCTAATGACTGGCAGAAAATTCAGTGAGGTATTATTTAGTAAGGAAAGCAAAATTAATCAAAACGCTTTTGGTCATAGCTATGTATTTATATGAAAAATACAGCTCATATGTATATAATAGAATAATATTTAAATAAAGAGAAAATTCTACCCAATACCTTCAAATATGCACCCAGTGTATTACACACAAATGATCAGATAGCCTTCCAGACACTTCATTATATTACACAAAAATGACTTAAAACATATTCAAATTTTGAAAAAGCGTAGGTGACATCATTGCCTGGTCCTAATTAATTTATATATGTGTTAAAATTTGAACATATTGCACTTTGTTGCTCTTTATAAAAATTGAAAAAGCAACAACTTTGAATATTCAAGTTTATGGTTTAATATAATACGTATATTCTGCAAACTTACATATAGTATGTGCAGCCAGTTCACAAAAACATTATCCAGAGAAATAAAAATTTAATTGATATAGTAGGAAATCCAAACATTGTGAATATAATCTCCTTCTCTGATTCAAGAATTAAATTCTATAGTCGAAATGTCAAGTGATTAAAAACAAATTTCGAGCATTTGTGAGGAACCTCAGCTGAAGAGTGGTGCAGAAAAATAAATAAAGAGAAAATTGACATATTTTCTCATTCCCTAAAAGTATTTTAAAAACCTAACAGTGGAGATGATTTAAAGTTTAATATTTTTGACTATAGATTTATAAATGTAATTACTTTGTTTTTCTCTCTTCTCCCTAAGACGTGTTTTCACAATATATGTTTTTTCAGTACTACAAGTTTTGTATTAACCTTTAGGGCAACAGAATGGAATTGCTCCTCACTTTGTAATTAGCTGTGGCTGTAAAAGTCAGATGTTCAGAGGCAGTGCTGGCTGTCGGTGTGTGTCTGATGGAAGCCAGATGCGGCTGGAGAGTGAATCTGTTGCTGTAGCAACCCATCTTCATTCACTATCCACAGATGGAAAACAAACAAAAAATGAGTAAAATGCCTTAAGTTTCAATTTTAAAAGATAGCTAGTCCAAAGGAAATTGTGGATAAAAATATTTAAATTGATCATTTAACCAGTAACAGGTGACAGCTACTGTTATAGTGTGTCTTAAAATCAACCCATTGGAAATATGAAATAATACCTGAACTCCAGAAAGTATACATTTGGGGGGCAAAATAAATTTACTTCCTTTAACAAACACTTTATTTTGTTTTAATTTCTTTAAAAAATGTATTGAAAAATCTCAAGAAACAATTTTCTCTGACAATATCTGTTGCTCCTTGGAGGTTAAATAGCAGCTCCTCCCATGTAGTATGTCGATACATTTCCTTCCATAGCAAAAGAGATTCATGAGTGTTTTCTTGAGGATTAGAGCAAAACTGAGCCTATCTTGGTTTTATCTGCTATAACAAAAAAAAAAAAATTGCAAACTGGGTAGCTTATAAACAGCAAATATTTATTTCTCAGTCCCGAGGCTGAGAAATCCAGTATCAAAGCTCAGGCAGATGTGATGTCTGGGGAGGGGCCACTTCCCTGGAGAGGGCACCTCTGTCTGCATCCTCAGTTGGTGGAAGAGGCGAGGCCACTCCCTCAGCCCTTCTTAGAGAATCCCACTCATTTGGGCTGCAACCCCAGGAGCTTGCAGCCTCCCAAAGCAACCCCCTCAAATACCATCACAGAGATTACATCTCAGTGCATAAATTTTGGAAGAATTCAAACATTTAGAGTATGGTTGTTGCCATAAATAAGGGTTTCTTGGAAAATAAGCATGCTCATTGAAATTGTGTTTTAAATAATGGTGACCATCTCCTTGCTCAGGCAAAATGGTGAGCTTCTTTATTTGCAGTTGGTTTATATAGGGAATTTTGTACATGTGCACAATACAGCAATGACCTCATTGATCCATTTAAACATCATGTGACTCCTTGTGATTAGCTTCTGATGATCCACTCAACATACACTTTTTGACATAACCCTTTCAACATAACCCAATTTAACATAATTTAATGGAGAACATGTTGTTAGCCATTACTTCTTTGTTCTTATCTGATGATGCTTGAGGCTATAGAGGAACAAGGTAGATTGAAGACCTGCCCTTGCTGATCTTTCCCTTTGGAGGCTGTTACTTTGAATCTTTAAACAAGGCATAAAGAAACTTGTTGGGCATACAGGAATTTATGTGCAAACCTCTGTTCCCATGTGGGCTTTAAGTCAGGGGTTTTTGCTGAAAACTTTCATAAGGAATTTTCAGGCTGGACTTCTCAAAAGCCTTTCACGAGCCCAGGTTTCATCTGTGCCATTAAATACCTGTATGTATTGGGTAAATTCCTCTTTTCTTGAGGTCCCCGAGCACATTTCCATTCCCAGACACATCAGCAAGTGACCTTCATTACTTACCACAGATCAGGAAAGGTTACTGATGGGTATCTGGCCAGTTTTCCAAAGGGCTTTTTTATTGGCCTTATAAAGTCAACCTTAATTCCTTAACACAGTCTGGATATCTCTGGAAATGCTATTCCAGCCAAAGCCTTGGTCATTTTAGGTTCACAACCAACCTGGCCACATGGGATTCTGCCTCAGTTTTTTATAAGTATGCCTGCACAAAGTCTTTTCACTGCTCTTTCTTAAACAGTTTTTTTGGCCAGAGGCATATAGACATTTCGCCTATAATGGTGGAGGAGTTTTTGAGTAATAGAAAAGGCCCATGGATCTAGTAACCCAATAAGTCTAAGGAAGAGACCACTTATACAAAAGGAAAGTGTTGGAAGAGTGGAATAGAACATGGGTCAAATACAGGGACTTATGCTCTGTGTTTGTGGTGGTCGACTATAGGTGTCAAGTTGACTGGTTTAAGGAAGACCCAAAAGCCTGGCAAAGGAGTATTTCTGGGTGTGTCTGCAAAGGTGTTTCCAGAAAAGATTGGCATGTGAGCCAGTGGATTGACTGAGGAAGACTGATCCTTTCTGTGGGATACCCTCTCATCCTGCTGATCAGCCATCAGAGGGGCTTTCTGGTGTGGGGACTCCCAGGCACATAACAGCAATGCTGCAGGGTCTCAGGCCTTTGGCCTGGTCTGAGAATTACACCATCACCTTTCCTCATTGTAAGACTTTCAACCTTGAACTGATCATCCCAAGGGTCCCAGCTTCATCGTCTGTTGTGGGAATTCTTGCCTCTGTAACCACATGGCCAGTTATTATAGCAAATCTTCTCTTATATCCACATCCACATTCGACTACTGGTTTTGCCTTTCTGGAGAAAAATACGACGCCAAAGTGCATTTTAGAAAAGAAGACCAAAAAACCTCAAGTGCCAGGGAACCACCTGGCAAAATCCTCCAGACAAGGTTGGTTTAGAGGTAGGTAGTGTCTCCCTTATGACTAAGCTGGGAAATGTCCAGATCTAGATGAAATTTTTGAATATGTCAGATGAAAAATTAATGAGCTGTGGTGCATGTATATTATGGAACATTATACTCAGCTATTTAAAAAGATGGAGACTTTACATCTTTTGTATTAACCTTGATGGAAGTGGAACATATTATTCTTGGTAAAGAATCACAAGAATGGAGAAACAAGAATCCTATGTACTCAATTCTGATACGAGCAGAATTCATGCCCTCGTACATAGTGGGGGATGAGGGAAGAGGAGAGCAGAGACAGGGAAGAAGGGAGGGAGTTGGCGGTGTCATGGTGTGTGACACACCTTTTAGGGGGCGGGACACAATTATAAGAGGGACTTCATCTAACAAATGCAAACATTGTAACCTGGTTCTTTGTACCCTCATGAATCCCCAGCAATAAAAATAAAATAAAATAAAATAATGAGCTGGTGAAAGAAGAAAACAGGTGTTTCCGAGAGTATTATTCATTATGGCAAAGGGCTTATTAGTAAGAATGGAAATAGTGTCTAGGTAGGTCTTTGAAGTACGGTTGCTGTAAATTGAGAAAGGGGACCAGGACAGGGAGAATCACAGTGCTCTTTCGGGGGTATCACTTGATGAATGGTAGTAAAACTATGAAAATAACTTATTATTTTTAGAAAAAAATCCCTGTTTGCAAATTTTCTTCATATCTTACTAGGATCTATGTTATTGCTACTTATATACAGCACTATTAATTTGAAAGGGACTATGAAGATATACACAAAATAGACATGACTTTTCAAGTGTATTATCTGAAGTTTTCAAAATAATCTTGAAATTTAAACAAGGAAATATGGACTAGACAAACACCTACACATCCCTGGAGATCCAGCCTAACTACAGCCTCGGGCAGGTTTGGGCTCTTACCCTGCCATACAGGGGACTTAACATTTTCTGTCACCATAGTAACCTGAGAATACATAGTATTTTGCCAATAAAATGTAATTACTTATTCACTTATACCTTTCTAAACTAGAGTGTTTTTTCAGTAATACAGATTTGGTTCCCATTCATGATTCAGTTTATAGCACTGGAAACACTGATTATTCCTAATAAGTAGTCGGTAAAGTTTAATATTGAACGAAAGACTATAGTACTTCAACCCTAATTTTTAAATTTCTTCTCAATTACTATGACAGATATTTTTATGTTCAAATGTATGTGTTTCAGTTTCAAAAATTAACTAAAAATTTTTCAGAAAAATAACAGCCAGAAGAGTGTTTCTGCTCTGTTGGAAATCGGCAGAGTTAGACATGTGTGCCCCCTCAGGCCAATGTAAGGAAACATCTGTGAGCCACACATTAAGCTGTTTTCTGGGGGAACCAACCAACAAACAAAACCCACCATGTTTTCAGCCCGAGTGAGATAGTGCAGAGCCAGAAGCGAAAACAAAATAAATTTAAAAAGTCAGAGAACTGCAGCAATGGATTTGCTGTGATGTGTGGGTTGAGCTCCCCCACTGACACCGTGATGACACGTTTAGCTTGCTGGACTGATCGGAATGTATTGCTTAACAATATAAAAATTCTAACTGGGCTTTGCAGAATTGTAAGAGTTGCCAATTTTCATTTAACCATAATCAGTTAAACAAATACATTTTTAAATAGAGAATTTTAGGATTACATAAATTATATAAAATCTGCTAAGCATAAATAGCAACAATTCAGAAAGAACTACAATATTACATTTTTATTTTTTAAAAACAACCTATAAGGTACAATTTACACTATTTTGGTAATGGTACACTAAAAGCCTTGAGTTCAGCTTTGTATTACTCACTCAAGCAACCATATGGTCAAAACCTGAGAGGCAAATAACCAGGCAGAGGAAGACATGGGGGGGGGTGATAACTGAAATAAGACCTCTAACCACTTCATCATCTTAGCCTGTGGGGGGGAGTGATAATTGAAATAAGACCTCTAACCACTTCATCATCTTTGCCTTCTCTGTGACTACTTCAAAAAATCTCTTCCCCCTATCTGCCCACCATAATCCTTTCCATTCTATTTTTGCTTTAATAAATTTTAACAAACATTTTGCTTGGAATAATTTTGATTTATAGAAATAAGGTGAAACAGGACAGAGAACTCCTGTATAATTTCCACTTACTTTCCCTTAATATGTTAACAAAGCCGTGATATGTTTGTCAAAACCAAGAAATTAGCACCAGTACACGTCTATTACCTAACTTAGACTTCATTTGTATTTCACTCATTTCCACTCACTCATTTTTCTATTCTAGGATCCAGTGTGAGACACCCCAGTGCTTTCTGTTATACTTTCTTCTTAATCATCTCTGATCTCTGATACTTTTAATACTTTTTTATGACTTTGAGAGTTATGAAGAATAATGTTCAAATTCGAATTTGTTCAATGTTTCTACCATGACTAGATTATGAATTTTTGGAAAGAGTTTCACAGAGATGAATGGTGCTTCCCATTTCACCATATCTGAAGGTACGTGATATCAACATGACTGAACCCTGGGACACTAACATTGGTCAGCTGCCTAAGACCCTCCAAGTGTCTCTTTTATGACGTTATTGCCTTTGTTCTGCATGTTTTACTGAAGCTCTTCAGGAAGTCTGGACCTCACTCAACCTCAATATCCTGGAGTTCACGTTTCTTCAAAACTTGTATTCTTTGTGTAATAAAGATTTGTCATTTCTACTGTAATTCCATTATTCACTCTTTTGCCATGTGTTTTTCAGCTTTGCCCACTGAGTGTTCTTTTAGATTGGCTCCAAAAAAATCAAAGATATTGTATGACAACTTAAAGCAAAAAGCAGGGAGAAGAATCTAAAGCTGAAGAATTTACTAACAGCAAAGGATGGTTTGATAATTTTTGAAAGAAGTTTGACTTAAAAAATGTCCAGATCAGAAGAAAAACAGCTTCTGTTGACCATAAAGCAGCAGATGAATTCTCAGGTGCATTAAGAAAATCATTGAGGAGAAAGGATATATATGTGAACAGCTTTCTAATGTAGATAACAGTCCCTTAATCTGAAAAAAATAATTCCCAAAAAGTCATTTACTAGAAAGAGAAGCAAGCACCACCAATAAACAAGTCAGGAAGACACAAGCTAGCTCTGTTTTTTGTGACAATGTGGTCAGGTTTATGTTTTGAATTGCCCTAATCTATAGAGCTGTTAACCCCTGACCATGGCAGAGACAAGGTAAGAACTCTAGTGTTTTGGTTGTACAAGTGAGAAGGACTGGTCCAGGAGGACACTTTCCCAGGACTGGTTCTACTGATGCTCTGTTTGTGACATCAGGGAGCACCTGGCCATGAAATCACCCTGCCTGTTGATGTCCTCGGATGTTGATGACCCTGCAGAGCCGAAATTCCAATGAGTTCAGTGCAGAGGTGTCAACGTGCTCTACTTGCCCCCAGATGAAAGGTCTCTAATTCAGCCTCTACGCTGGGGGTCTTGGGACCCTTAAACACAGTTCTCCATGAGAAAGAGGGTCAATATTATGATGCACAAGAATCCCAATGGAGAGACCAGAAAACCTGGAAGGAGATACCATTGTTATAGAAAAAGCCATGAGAGCCGCCATGAAAATGCCAAGAAAACTCATTCCTGCTGAAGGAAACTTTGTCCAGGTGCAGCACATGGCTTCAGGTGAACTAGAGAGCCGCCCCAGGAAATCCTGAGAGATGGTGTGGATAAGGGAAAAAAAACAAAACAAGGAAGAAAGAGGAGGGTAATGAATGGTTGGTTTTAAGAAAGGAATCTTGGGAAAATTCAAGGGCTGATAGGTCCTGCAACAAAGAATTAACGGAAGATTATAACGGAAACATATAAATATCTTAGCTGACAAATATTAGTGTGAATTGATATTTGTACCTGTCTATTGACTTTTTCACTGAACAAAATGCAAATCCTTCCAACATAGTAATGCCCAGTTTATCATTTTATGTCCCCTGTTTGGCCCAGTATCTCAACTTTAATTGTCATTCAGTAAATATGCTTTTTGTTAGCACTTTTCAGAATTCAATTTACTCTCTTTAAAAAATTGTCATCTGGCTCCTTTCCTACTTTATGTTACTAAAAGCATGCAATTGCTAAATATTTGCATTTGAAATGTGTCCAACATGCCAAATGCGGTTTGTCAGACCTGGAAATGCAAAGTCACTCAACATGGCCAGCTGCTCCCTGAGCAGCTCTTCACCTACAAGTAACAAAATATTTGACCACTTGGAACAGAAATTGAAATTTGGTCCCAGCTATAGACACAGTGGTGTTTACCAGCCACACATCTGCTCTGGTTTTAGGTTGTTGTTAATTAACAGTGCTTATTTACATCTTGGCTGTGAATGCATTGTCTATTAGTGAAGTAGCAGTGAGCTTTACTAGCTCTTTTTATTGTCTCAAAATTAAAAGAAATATTGTTCTGGTCATTGGAATTTTTACTAATACAGCTTATTTTAACATTTGTTTTTCTGACACAACTGTTGTAAATGTCTTTGAAATACTTGTATGTCAAACATTGCGCTGTTCATTCATAAACAGTGACCCATTTTCTATAGTAATTATTCTGTAGATTAGGTACCATTTTAATCCAATTTTTATGAATGGAGAAACTGATGCTAAGTGAGTTTAGATAATTTGCCCAAGGTCACTGAGCTGGAAATTAGAGAAGCTGGATTAGAATTGTAACAGATTGAGTGCAGAGTATGTGCTCTTAACCAATATGTCCCCTGGCTCTCCATTTATTTCTTTTTAATGCTCTTTGATGGCCATAAAATAGATTTATAAGAATATTTGCAGCATATTTTTCAAAATAACCAAAATTCAAAACATCCTTAATCTTCATCAGTAATGCAATGGATAAATAAATTGTTGTATGCAGATATGCAATGTTCATCCACATCAGTAAAAGATAATGAATTACTGGTGCACTTAAAAATGAGTAAATCTCACTGAGAGGGGAGAGCCCAGCACAAGAGTCCCTACCGTGTGACCCCACGGAAGGGAGCCCCATAGCAGACAGCCCCAACTGCTGACTGCTCTTTTTTTTGGGGGGGGGTGAGGTATTGGCTTGCAGGGATCACAGGAACACACAGAAAATTCTAATGTAATGGGGAGTTTTATATTTTGATAGAGGTGGTAGGGAAACAGTCATCAAAATACACATCAAACATTTTCTACTCCACCTGCCTGCTGACTTTGTGACACTGCACAGCTCTGTTGAAAGACAGCACTCACCTCTATGGTTTATCGTACAAGGGTACAAGTGAATCTTTCTAAAAAGAATATAAATATCTTAACCCAATAACTAAGAAAATGACATGAAGGCTACGTTAACCAGTTTGATGAGAGTATTTCAACATGGATGTGAAAACACCACAGTGTACCCTGTGATTGCATTAATGTACACAGCTGTGATTTAATAAAAAAAAATCCAAAAAGAAAGAAAGACAGCACCCATCTCTCCCAAGACATCCTCTACTGAAGCAGTACTTTCTATTGTCACTTTCACATTGTTGGAGAAATTATTGAAATCTCTCCTAAAAGTTTAAATTCATACACAAATATATCAATCATTCCCCCAAAAATTACAAGTACACTGACACTGCCACCCACCAACTCCTAAACTTAGTGCACAATAACAGTCTCTCACCATCCCCTTAGGCCTCCAAGAGATAAAATGGTCAGCACCCAAATAATAAATGCTATTATTGTTCTCTTTGGAACAAAATACAAATTAGAATAGCTCTTTACTTCTTAATATTTTTTTTCACAGTTTTTTTTGGCTGGGGCTGGGTTTGAACTCGTCACCTCTGGCATATGGGGCCGGTGCCCTACTCCTCTGAGCCACAGGCACTGCCTGAAATTTTTTATTATTAATAATTATGAGTGCATAATTGTTCTATATCTTTATAGGATACGTGTGATATGTTGATATAGACACACAATGGTAATTATTCAAGTCTGGATAATTGGATAATTAATCATTCAGACATGTATTAATGTACTTATACAATAAATACACTAATTTATTGCTTTATTGGCTGTTTCCTTTCTCAAAATTTCATGTTAAAGTTGTCTTTTATTGTTGTTGTTGTTGTTTTTCATTATTTCATCAGTTGTCCAGCCATGTCTAGGTTAATATTGTCCAGAATTTTTTTTTTGGCCAGGGCTGGGTTTGAACCTGACACCTTTGGCATACGGGGCCGGCACCCTAGTCCTTTGAGCCACAAGCACTGCCCTATTGTCCAGAATTTTTAATACTCAATAATTTTTTGTCCAAAAAATGTTACCCCTTTATTAAAATACATTATCTGGGAGGGGGGGTGTATTGTCTCTCCAGTCTTCTAACCACTTTCAGCCTGCTTCTCTTTCTTCCAGTGACACATTTACCCAACGAGGCAAGTATTTAAAACACTGTCTCTTTGATCCAACATTGTAGTTTTCAGCTGGAAATTTCTCCCAGCCATATCATTTTTTTTACAACTGAGTCAGCAACAGTCAACATGAATCGCTTAATTTTCCAAAAATTTTTAATCAGAAACATAGTAAATGTAGTGTGGTTGTCTCTAAGGTTACAACCATAGCATTCTGGACTTAGAATCAGTCTCCTGTCGAAGAATTTCTAATCATTTGTGAAGGTTTTTGCATTATCTACTTCTTTATAATGCTTTAATTTTCTACCTTCTCAAAAATAACCCTGCCAGCTCAACAATCCTCTTGAATTATTCATGTCTGATAACCCATAGACACAAAAGCATTCCTAGAATACAGAAAAATAGCAAGTTCTTCATTTTTAGACATTGCTCTATAAAAGCCAAGTTATTGGGGACAATTCTGAGTCTGTGGCACAAACAGAGAACGTCTCCTGTCGCTCACTAAGAAGTTGTCCTCAGAAGTGTCCGTTACGGATTCTTTACAGTTACTCAGAATCCTTTGTAGTAATTCATGGCTTTGCCATATGTGTTCACTGCTGGATTTTCTTTTTCCTTAATAAAGTTGATTCCTTTCTATATCTTAAAAAAAATAATATTAGCACAATTTACTGCAAAACAAAGCCTACCTTGTTCACATTTTTAGTATTTTGATGTGTTAATAGATTATCATGTTTGAAGAAATATCTAATGTACGTTTACCTAAACGCGGAAATATGTTTGTATATAGACTATATACAGTAAAAACTTAAATATTAAATTAAGTCTTCTTAGGACGAGGGCTGTGGTTGTTTAGCAGAGAGACTTGACTATCATGTTGAAGCAGAAGTTAGACACCCAGCACTTTCAGGGAGAAGCTCGCCTGTGCTGCAGATGTCGAAAAGATTGGAGCTCTAAAGAGCGGACCAAGGAGCTGAAGTAAGAAGCAGAGATGAGTGAGATATGGAATACAAAAGCCCATTAAGACTTTTTTCTCATGTCACTGATATTTATTAAGAATTTATTAAGATGTGTCAGGCATCCCTCCAGTTCCTGCAGCAGCATGAGTAAAACGGAAACGCATTTTCAGCTCTCACTGGCCTGTCATTCCAGTAAGCAACAAAAGACAACAAACAAGTAATTGAACAGAAAGATTTTGGATGGTTAACAGGTAGAATTAAGAGAATAATTTAGAGAAACACAATGAAGAATGAAAGCAGGAACTCTGTAGAATAAGGTGTCCCAAGATGTCTCTCCTGTAAGTCTGGGAAGGATGCTGGAGAGGAGGGGGCAGCTCAGGCCTGGATCAGGCCCCACAAACCCAAATCTTCAGTGATTCCACTAAACTCACGAATGCTTAAGGTAAGTGATTTTTTAAAATATAAGAATAAAAATATGTATTTGGATTTTATGGTACAAGAGTGAAAGGAAGAACACAGAACATGAAGAAGCCGCAGCTTCACGGGTGTGTGGTGCTTACTCTCTGCTGCATAATTGTAAGGGTGCTAACATATGTATAATGGTATCCAAATAACTAAGGAGAAAGTACAGAAAACTCAGTAAAAACGTCTGAAATAAGAACAGTGCATCTTAATCCAGCTTCACAAAATATTGACTGTTCTCCAAAGCAGTAGATACCTTAACATATTAATTTTGACACATGAAATATTTAAAACCAGTAATGCGCACACACACACCCAAGGTTGTCTTTTATCTTCAACTAAGGAAAAGAAAATTGAGGTAGCAGCAGATATAAAAATTAATCATCCGAAACACGATGGAACAAAGGAAGGATACTGGCCTTGATATCTGAATTACTCCACCATCTGGTGCCCCCAGCAGCAGTGAGATTAGTTAACCTCTCTGTGACAGCTTCATCATATCTCAAATGCATCTAAGTAAATCTCACAGGATTCAGGGGAAGAATGTGGACAATTGCGTGGTAATAATCACAGCAGCCACGAAGAGGATTGCTGAGAGAATGTGTTACTATGTAGAGCACATGCTCTGGGCTTAAACTCTTTAGATCTTAATTCTGGCTTTGACCCTTAGTAGTTCTACTGCTTCCTACACTTGAGTAAGCCATCCAACCTCCCAAAGTCAGGGTTAACAGCAGGTGATGAAGATAGCACCCAAATGCACCTATGTAGCTTGTAGTTAATTTTTGTGTAAAAGCACAAGTTGGAACCAGTGTAGTCCTTTCTCTTGATGTCACGCATCTTTATTTTATTTTAAAAGGTCAATGTAAGACTAAATAGTTTAAGTTCACTTAATTTCTGTTTTTGAATAGATTTTATAATAAGTTTATTATCAAAGTGTTTTACTTGTGAAAAAAATGAGTTTCAAAGATTTTGTGAAGATTGTAACATTTTTTAAAATATCTGCTTCTTGACATCAAGTGAGTTAACTGTTACACTTTCTATTATTCTGACAGTCTTAGGAAGTAGGAAGTTCCCAGAAGTAGCTGCAAATAACAGTGTTTCCATAGTTCCAAGGTTGACATCCTAGGCCTATCCAAATCCTTCTTATGTCCTGAAAGGAGAGGTGAAATGTCTACTTTCTTTTACCAGCTGTAGCTGCAGTAGCCCCTCCTCTCTAGAAAACATGCTCAACTCCATTAAATGCCTCCTACTTAACGGCTCTGATCAGGACTTCTATGCTTTCATCCCATTCCAGGAGCCACCACAATGTGAAATTTCAGACACAATAGCCTTCATCTAATAGTATAAGATTCTGTTGAGAAATAACCTGGCACCTTGCCTTGCAGTCTGGAGTTTGTGCAGATAATCTGGGAGTGCAGGTGGAGGATCTCTTGTGTTAGGAAGTTTTGCTCTTTACAACTCTTAACGTTACTGCTGGAACTCATCCAAAGGAGGCCTGAATGGACAATCACTGTGGCAATCACCGTAACTGCATCAAGTTCACATCTCCAGCTCAACAGTACAGCAAGGTAAACTCATTCCCCAATAAACAGGGGAATAAAGTTGCCATACATAAGGAAAATGGAGAATTGTAACTAAATGTACCTTTATTTACAAAATACTCATTATAAAATGACCAACATGAGAGAACACTCTGCAAATAATTTGTAAAATTTCATGATGAAAATTTGCAAATAAAGGTCCATTCATCTATTATTTCCCATTTTCTCTATATGGCGACTTTATGGGCAACTTTTGGGACACTCTGTACATATTACAAATTGACAGGTTATAGAGTGACTCTTGTCCACCATTAGCTTAGCAAATCTCCCAACATATCACTGCTAGTATCAAAATGTGCAAATAATAGTTTCACCTTTGTTTGATTTCTTCATCTAAGCCTGTGTTAGCATATGCCTTTATTCACCTGAAAAATTCACAGTTCAATATATCAGTAAATTCTTTCATATGAATATTAAATTTTGTAATCAACTATTAGTGCAGAATGGTGGTGTATATGACTCGTATAAACATATCTACCTGAGTCATTGTTATGTAAGATGCAAAGTCATGAAATCATGTGAGTAAATGTGATATTCAAGAACAAGTGTGGGGCTGCTGTGCTGAATGCAAACTTGGTGGAGACAGTCGTCACTGGCCTCGTCCAATAAGAAACCATTCAACCACCTGTGTTAGGACCCATGCGTGTGCACAGGTGAAAAGACACTATTCTTTACTCCATTATTCTTTACAGATATCCAAAACTATGCTTTCTTATATTACAGGGGGGAAATAAGGGTTAATTAAGCTACAAAATATGACTTTGAATTATTCAAGGAGAATAGGGACTGAAGACCCCATTCTTGACAAAGGAAAACACCTCCCAGAGAAAGGGAAATACAGAGAAATAATCTGAGCAAGGCAGAATAAAACAGTTTAGCTAGCTTACTTTTAAACTAGCAGTTAAATTACTTGTTGGGGCAGTTTCTGCCTTTACTGGAATCCTAAGTGAGAGATAACAGCTTGCAAACACACCTGCTGGGTCCATAGGCACTCTGAGGAACAATGGCTGTCGCAGGAACTACTTGCAAGGACTGGGAAGTGACATTAACCAGGCTGACCCCTGCCCAGTGAACAGTCAACAACCTTCCAGAAGTAAATATCCATTGTGGAGATAAGGAAGCAGCTCTAGCTCTGAGATGTGGGCAGGAGGGCCCATACCCTAACCATGGAGTGAAATGCCTCCAGGTGGAGGATAAGGGCAGAGGAGCCTGACTTCACTGAGAACTAGTGTGGAGTAACCTCCACCAAGGGATCTGTGTGTGTGACCACAGACAGGAAGTTCTCCCCACACAGGGCTCAGGTTCCAGATTTTCAAGGCTGCTAAAACCTTTAAAGTTAATGATTATAGATGAATAAGAACTAACAGGATTACTCAGAAAAGCTGCTGATGTTTTTGTTCCCTTCTTCTGCTTACCCTCTGGGCTAACAGAGAAAACAGGCTTCAATAAAAACCAAGTGGACCAAGCACTCAGGAACACTTGCTGAAGCCACACAAGCTAGCGGTGGTCTCCTATGTCCCACCTTTGAAAACTCTACTCTGCCTGTCCTGTCTCTTTATCTCTTACTGATTTTAATTTCATTTTTAATCAGTCGATCACCATCGGTTCCACGGGTCTTAAAGGATCCTGCCCCTGGGCAGGACCCTGGCAGAATTATACCTGTCTTTTGGAAGAAGCAGAACCCCAGTTCCAGGACCCTGGCACCAAAAGCCAAGCACACTAAGTTCCACAGTGGGTCTTAGAGAAGCCACATGTATGACATGTTGGCCCTCCCATATATGGGGTTTTCATTCTATAATTTCAAACTGCTTTTGGTTGGAAAAAATCCTAGGATAACTTGGTTCATGCAATTCAGTTCAAACCTGTGTTGTTCAAGGATCAACTATAGAAGTATTTGAATAGCCTGCATGATTGAAGGCATGAAATTACTAAACTTAAAAAATCCCATTTGGTTACCTTAACAAAATCTGTTTAGGATTATATATAGAAAATACACAGGTGGGCGGTGCCTGTGGCTCAAAAGGGTAGGGCACTGGCCCCATATGCCGGAGGTGGTGGGTTCAAACTCAGCCCCGGCCAAATCTGCAAAAAAAAAAAAAAAAAAATACACTAAGTCCACCACACATCTGTGTTTTGGGGCAACCCTTGGAGGTGACAAAAATTCTACTTCTCTGAGGGGAACTCATCATCAGTCCGTGGTATCACGATCCTCTCAGTAGGGAGAATCATGAGACAGGAGGGTGTAAAGCTCTGTGAAGATCAAAAACAACAACCCCCAATGTGAATTTGCAGATAAATTATAAATTAAATAGTAATATAAGTTAAATGCCAAGGATTCTGCTACTTAATATATCTTACTGTGAGAAATTTAGGCAGAGAGACTAAATGCGTTATCAATTTTAATAAGCAGCTCAAATACACTTACGTGAACTTTTCATTATACAGTTATGTAGTGCACCAGAAATGATCAACAGAAACTCATAATAGAAAGTCTACAATCCGAAATAATTTGTTTAGTGCTATCAAGTAAAGTATTAATGGACTTAAAGACTTCATGAATACTTACAGAAGAGTGAGCAGATATAAATATCTTTGTTATAGTTGTTTGTCAATGATATAAATTCTAGAAAGGTTAAATAATTTTAAATCTAAAGTTGTTATAAAGTCATTCTAAATAACTTTATTTTCCCTAAAATTTCAAATTATATTTCCTCTCCAGATATTTCAATACTGATATTAAGATAGAAGAAGTCTTCTATATTTGCATATAAAATCTAGGGGCCAAACTTAAGAAACCAAGGAAAGTAGCCTTCCAGAAAGTTGGAGGATTTTATAAAACCATTCCTCTTCATTTTATCCTAAAATTTTCATGTTTGCTGCTTATAATATACTCATGTTTTAAGGTGGCCACTCTTAAATAAATAACATAAACAGCTGATTTTATTTGAAAATATGATTTGGTCAGTGCTTCTAGGAGATTTTGTGATTCCATATTCATAGCAGCTAATGTAAAATATACATCTCAATTTTTTTATAAATAATGAATATTGTCATGTGATTATTTTTAGAAAACATGATTGGCACAATTTGTACAAAATGAAACAATATATTTGTTTACCAAATTATATTTCTGGGGGAAAATGGTCTTATTATTGGCCTACCAGTATAAAAATTAAATGAATGGAAAATTTTGAATCAAAATTCATCAGAACATTTCTATAATATTGTTGATAGAAAAGAAAGTTGCTTTGAATAAACTCAACTTGTTTTTAGTCTCAGAGGGTAGTAAAAAAATAGTAATTTTTTTTTAGAGGACAATAGGAATCAGTTGGATGAATCACCAATCTAATGCACTGTGAATGGAGAGACTTGTGTGAAGTAACCTTTCTCTCACAATCATACCTGATTTTCAGGCTCACTGTTCCTACATTTGGTCATTTAAAATAAAATTTCATTCTCTGGTTTCTCCTCAGATTGCATAAATCTTTCACCTTTTAAAATAGAAATTCAAGATATATAAATGTGTTGAAAGAGAAAAGCTATTTATTTGGGTGCAGGAGACTAATCTCAAGGTGGATCTAAATCCAATTTAAAGAAGATTTGATTTTTATAGGCAACAATGTACAAGAAATAGATAGATCAACATATAACCCAGTTCAGCTGTCATGGATCTCAGGCAATGGGAGTGAAGGGCTTTCCTCATGAACAGCTTTGGGCCCAGTTATCAGCTCTGAAGATCTGTCCTTGGTGCTCAGGGAAATGAGCCCTTAGTAGCACTTTTGTGCAGTTCTGTGGCTTGAAATGGCCATTGCAACAAGTGAAATTACCATTCTTACATTCAACCAGAGACTGCCTTCTTAGGTGGCGATATTATAAATTAAATATTGAATGACTCAGATCAGAAGAAAACAATTTAAAGTAATATAGGGAGGCAGATAGATTGGCTTGGTTCATCCCACCTGGGAGTTTAGTGTTTACCTACACTCTTTGAAAAAGCTATTTAAACGCAGCAAAATTTAAGAAAAGAAAGCTTGGTCAGTGTCTTCTGAAAGTCAATTTGCTTTTCTCCAGTGCTTTAGGAGGAAGCCAGTGATCATTCCCTTTCTCCTTTCGTGTGTCATTTAAATTGCAAATCTAGGAAGCTTACACGGAACTCTAATCAATGAATTCATGTAGCAATCCCTGTGACCACCGGCAGAAAATTATTTAAAGTACACAGACGTTTCTATCAAAATGGCTGTCTAGGATATTCAAAGGGAAATAAAATTCTAATTAAACCACAAAACACACTTTTCTTCAGAGGAATGGAAGCCAGTTTGTGTCTAAATTCTACAGAAAAAATACTGATCCAGAGCATATTCCAGGTAAAGCTGAGGAGCTAGCCTACAGGCACAGGAAAAATTAGAACTGAAGAAAAGTTCTCTAGAGCAAAAAGGGAGGTGAAGTTAATTAGATTTTGGAAATAAATGACGTGATTTAGGAGCATTTATTTTAAATAAAATAGCAATATGATGAGAAGAATAAGAGACATTTAGCATCTTTCAGAGGGTTACCAGCCATTAGTTCATCTTCTTTCAAGCTGCTTCTCTTCATGTCTTTTGCCCACATTTTTATGTGGTTGTTTGATTTTTCTTTTCTTTTTTTTTTTGCTGATTTGTCTGGATTCTTTATAGGTTCTGGTTATAAGATGTAAATATTCACTCCCATTCTGTCAGTTGCCTATTTGCTTTACTGAGTTCCCTCAGCTGTGCAGAAGCTTTTAGTTTGATCAGGCTCAATTTGTTATTCTTTGTTTTGCTATGATTGCTTTTGGGGTGTTCATCACAAATTCATAAAATCCTAGGCTCATGTCCATAATAGCTTTCCAATATTTTCTTCTAGAATTCTTATAGTTTCATGATTTAGAGTTAAGTCTGCTATCCATCGTGGACTAGTTTCTGTGAGTGTTAAGAGGTGCTGACCCTGTTTCAGTCTCCTACATGTGGCTATTCAGTTCTCCCAGCGCCACTTACTGAATAGGGATTCTTTTCCCCAGTAGATGATATTGTCTGCTTTGTCAAAGATCAGATGGCTATAGGAGGATGGCTTCACATCAGGGCTTTCTTTTCCAATCAGTTGGTCTAGGTCTCTGTTCTGTGCTATCTTGGATACAATAGCCTTGTGGTAGAGCTTGACACCTGGAAAAGGGTTGCCTCCCAACTTGACCTTTTTGATTAAAGTTGCTTTGTCTAGTCCAGATCTTTCTGGTTGCACAAGAAGGGTAGAATTATTTTTTCTACATCTGTGAAAAATTATGGTATTTTTTATGAGACAGTCTTGCTCTCTTGCCTCAAGTAGAGGGTACTGGCATCCTCATAGCTCACAGCAACCTCAGACTCCTGAGTTCAAGTGATCCTCCTGCCTCAGCATCCAAAGCAACAGGGACTAGGGGTGCCCACCACAATGCCCAACACATTTTTGTACCTTTGGTAGAGACAGGATGTCACTCTTGCCCAGACTGGTTTTAAACTCCTGACCTTAAGTAATCCTCCCATGTCAGCCTCCCAGGGTGCTAGGATTACGGGTGTTAGCCACCCACTTCATCAATGGTATTGGTACTTTAATGGAAAGTGCATAGAATCTACAGTTCACTCTGTGTAATAGTATAGACATTGATCAGTAGGCACAGAGAAAGCATTTCACAAAATTTAGGACCCTTTTATGATAACTCTTAACATAATAGCCATAGACAAAACATGCCTCAAAATTATATTAGCTACATATGATAAACCTACAGCCAACATGGTATCAAATGGAAAAGAATTGAAATCATGCCTACTTAGATCAAGACCTAAACAAGGCTATCTGCTTTCACCACTTCTGTTCAACGTAATGCTAGAAGTCTTAGCCAGAGCAATCAGACAAGAGAAGCTAATGAAGGGTTTCCAAATGGAGCCAAAAAAGGCCAAACTATCACTCTTTGCTAATAATACAATCTTCTGTATACAACAAGCCCCAAAAATTCTGCCCAAAGATTCCTAGAATTGGTAAATTTGGCAGAGTCTCAGGTTACAAAATCAATGTACACAAATCAGTAGAGTTTCTACACACCAGCACCAGTCCAGCTAAAGATCAAAACAAAGACTCAACACTTCACAATGGCAACAAAGAAAACAAAATACCTACGAATTTATTTAACCAAGGAGGTAAAAAACTGGGAGAACTACAAGTTACTGAGGGGAGAAATAGCAGGGATATTAACAATGGAAAAATATATCATGTTCATGGATTGTCAAAATCGACATGAACAAAATGTATATACTAACCCATCTTTATGTTTTCATTTTTATTATGCAATAATTTATAACTATAGAAAGAATACACATAACTCTCTATGAACAATGCAAACTAAAACCTAATCAATAACCCATTTTGTATGATTCATATATAACCACATATTTTATATAAAATATATGTAATTACAAATAAACATGAAACAAACTGTATCATAGTCTCCTACCAGAGAATAAGTAATTTAACATCTAATACTTGGCTCCCTTTAATTCAGTATTTTTTCTTGGCATTTCTATTTGTATTTGGACCATATTATTTTGAGATTTAATCTTACTTCTTTTGATCACAGCTTTGCCAAGGATCAGATCCATGTCTTTTTCCCTTAAAATATTATTATAACTAAAGAAGCAACCATGTTAAGTTACTTTGCAGAGGAAATAATATCAAAAAAATTTATAATTGTCTCAGGTAACCTAAATTGTAAGTGCTTTCTAATTAATCTATATTTTTTATTTCCTCTTTTCCCTCAGAAAATGTTACATATTTAACTGATATCCATAGCTCCTAAATTTTGTTTTCTTTAATCTCATTGATTTGCAATTTATTTGGAAGAATCTGTAATTTGTATCACTCTCTATATAAGCATCTTCCAAGATTGTATTTATGAATTCTCATACCTTCAAATACCTCCAAGATTCAGATAATCTTTTCAGATAAAAAGGTTTAGCTTGTGTACATTGGCCAAGTCTATAAAAGTGAAGAAGTTGAAAAATACTCTCCTATGGAGAAGGATGCTCCTTTCAGAAGTTAAAGCATTTGAATAATGTGATGAATAAATAAGGATGCCAGCCGAAGAAACCTGTAAAATCTGACTTACACCAATATAGGAATTAATATTCCTGAATTCTTACCTTTGGTTTTATTTCCTGGAAGTTGTATGTGTTTTTTGGTTTTGTTTCTGTGTAACAAGAGAGTACATTTAGAATGGTTCTGAACCAGATTCTCATTCCTGAAGCTTATTATGGCTTACTATGTGATTACTCTGGACCTCACTCTCCTTATCTAGACAATCAGGAGCCCTGGGAACATGGCCAGTGTTCAGTGGATATCTGTTGAGTGCATAACATTTTGCATGAGTTCTGATTTCCAGCTAGATGTAAGGAGCCACGCACAAGCACACACACTACTGCCGTAGAACCACTTGACGTCTGAATTTGATATTTATGTAGTATGGTTCAAACATTTGTAAAACATAAGATGATGGGTACATGTATAACCACGACTCAAGCATTACAAAAGGGATTCGGGTAAACCAAAACATTTGCACCTTCAATATTTTGAAGTGAAATAATGAATACTTCACCTGTCTGTATATTAAAGCTGACATTTTCATAATGTTTATGTTTTACTGATTCTTTCTTGAACAAACAATAAAACAGAATCACAAGATAATTAAATGTCAAAAGGTCTCAGGGATTATCTATCCCATTGTTTAGAAGTCTTATTTACCAAAACTCTTGAGTATCTGAGGAGTAGATTTTTCAAAAGTTCTATAGTCAGTCCTCAAAATTTTCTCAAATTACATGTCAAGTTTGTACATGTATATAAGTACAAGTTACCTCAGATTTTAAAAAATGGATATAAGAAAAAAGTCAGTAAAGACATTTACATAGCATGATCAATAGCTGAGCAAGATCAAAATAAAAACCAGGTCAAGCAAAGGTTTATAATTCTATTTTATAATGAATTTAAAAGAGAAAAAATAAAAAGACTAGAAGCCCTATAAAAAATAGACTAAAGAACAGATAGTTCACTAAAAAATAAAAACAAATGATACTTACATGACAAGATATTTTATCCTGCTTATAAAAAAAAAAGAATAAATGTTACAATTATACTAATAGAATTTCTCTTAATAGTTATCAGAATTCCCAAAGTGTGACAGTATGGTCTTTTGGGAAGGTTTTGGTGGACACGTGATTTTGGCTGCTGAAGGGAATATACGATGGTAAAGATGGGGAGGAAAGGGCAGTAACAAATAAAATTCTGTGAGGGCAGACTGAGAAATCCCAATTTCAGGAAAATATGCTAAAGGTGCCCTGAAAAAACTATGAAAAGACCTGTGTGCATAATTATTCTTTGTGGCCCTGAGTCTAACATCAAAAGCCTGGAAACTGCCCAAATGCCCATGAACAGGACATGGGTATATAGAGAGTATCTACAAAGTGGAGCAAAGCTTAAAGATCAACGAAGATATTTTCTGTATATTCTCATGTTGTAATCAAAAGACGTACTGAGCAGACTTTCCTTTGAAGAATAAAGGAAGAAGGAAGGATAGAAGGGACAGCCTGATAGTAACTCCTCTTTGTTTTTCTGAAAAGCCTATTTCACTTCAGATGCGTTTGGCAATAAGTTTGGAAAATTCAACTCAAATGAGTTTAATCTACACAAATATAGTTTGAAATACCTGCTATTTATCTCAGCTTTATAAATAAGGCAGCTAAGATAATTAGATGAAATTCCTAAAGTGATAAGCTAGAGACAGAGATTGGGGTTTAAACCAAGGGCTGAATGATTTTGAAGGTCTTTTTCCAGCCACTGTGTTAGCAGGAACCTCCTCCCAAACTGCCTCTAACCTGGGGTCCCGTTATGCCTGTGATGGGCTGCATGTAAATCGGGAGGTTAGGCAAGGAGAAAAAAGTGGGCTTGTTTATTTTGAGTTAGATAAAAATGTATACTATATTCTGATATTTACAATGTTGATTAGTGATTGTGCTCAATGGCCGTCAGTGACAGTTTTTGCAAAACAAATGGTAGGAGCATATGGACGTTTTTAATGACCCTTTTGAAAAACTCAATCAACACAGAGTAAAACTCCATTCTTGTTAGTTATAACCCTCTTCAGGCACACCTGCTTCACCCAATTGTTTCAGGATCGTTGGAATACATAAATGATAGCATGATGAAAACAGAAAGAAAAGTGTGATATATTTGTTTTTATCATCATAATTATGTACACTAGAAGATTTCTTTATTGTAGGAAATAAATGAAACAATTATCCATAGAAATGCTATTGAGCAGAACTTATGCGAAAAAAGCCAGACCAAGCTATTATCATATTGACAGTAAGATCCAAACAAATTCTTTTTTTTTTTTTTTTGCACTGTTGCATAGCTCCCCAGAAGGCATAGTTTTTTGGTTTAGCAATTTACTGCCTGTTGGAGAAACAGCTGTCTAAACTCACAGGCAGGACCAAGAGAAAACAACAGCACCTTTCAATTATGCAAAGTGTAGGCAAATGACTGTGCCGAACAACCTTGACCAGCAGGGCAATCTGTGCAGAGAGGCTGCCGAGGGCAGCAGCATGGACGTCCGGCAACATTCTGTGGATTTAGTTCTTAAAAAAGGTTCTGTGCTGTTAAACTCTTCAGGACAGAAGATGATGTGTGTGTCTGCACACATGTGTACATATGCATCTTTAAAAATAGGACTTAGGTAAAACGTTCACAAATTGAGAATCATCTCTTCTTCTATTTTTTTTAAAATTAGATACAGAGTCTCACTTTGTCACCCTCAGTAGAGTGCTGTGGCATCACAGCTGACAGCAACCTCCAGCGATTCTCTTGCCTCAGCCCCCCAAGTAGCTGGGACTGCAGGCGCCTGCTACACGCCCAGCTTTTTTTCTGTTGCAGTTTGGCCAGGGCCGGGTTTGAACCCATGACCCTGGGTATATGGGGCCGGCTCCCTACTCACTGAGCCACAGGCACCACCCAGTCTCTTCTTCTAACTAGGGTTTCTGCATTAGCCTTTGTTGTGAGAAGTACACTTTGCTCATTATGAATGGAAGTTTGCAAACACTGTAACAGGGAGCAAGCATCTGAGACTAAGGACGTCCAACTGGGGTTTGTTGATCAGGAAGCAGCACCACAGGACACTTCCTCCTTATTACATCAAGCATCCTGGGTGAACATTATCCTTTAGAATTATTTTACATAAAATGATTCTATAGATTTAGATTGTACTACCAAGCATGTGATTTACTACCAAAGCATACTTTTTTTTATTTTCTTATTAAAAATAATCTCTCAAAGGTTAAGAGCAATAAAAGTAACAGAGAAGAATTAACTATGTATCTAGGAAATGAGGTCATAAACAAATGCCCTCCCTCTACATTGATGACTCAGTCCTTTGGAACACCCAAACATCCTGTTCATTATCGTATCAAAGATGAAAATATTCACCTTAGACAAAAGAAGCAAAAGCTACTTCAGATTTCTCATGATAAAGAAAATTATAGGGCTGGGTGTGACAGCTCACACCTGTCATCCTAGGACTCTAGGTGGGGGCAAGGTGCATGGTTGCTTGAGCTCAGGAGTTCAAGATCAGCTTCTGCAAGAGTAAGACCCTGTAAACAAGCCAGACACTATGGTGGGCACTCAGGAGGCTGAGGCAAGAGGATCTCCCAAGCCCAAGAGTTTGAGGTTGCTGAGAGCTAAGACACCCCAGCACTCTACCAACGGTGACAGAATGAGACTGTATCAAAAAGAAAAATACATACATGAAATTATGAGATCAGTAATTCTAAATATTCCCAAATCTTTTAAATTTATTGTAGCATCAAATATGATAAGTACTCTTCTTGATTTCGGTGAAAAATAACAATGAAAGTCAAATATTCTAATTTATATGGGAAAACCTGATAAATCAACATTAGCAAAATTAGAATTTCTAAATAAATGCCTAATGACATGTGGTAAGCACAATAACAGAAAGATACTGCTTAATTTATAAAATTTGTAGAACAAAATTCCACCTATAATTAATAATCTCATTTTATTCAATCACACTAATCAAGCTGCACTTTAATATGGCATAAATTTAATTATGCCACAAGCACCCCTTAAAATTTTTGAAGCTTGCCAGGAATGTAAAATAGTGCAATAAAACAATTATTTTTTAAAATATTTCAATTCTATTTTAATGGGGAAATGCTTTTTACTGATGACATTATCATATATTTATTCTTATAATAGCTTTCAGGGATTGCCGTAAACAGCTGCAGGACAATTTGTCACTGGACATATCTCAAAATCAGAGATATGCTAAAATTAGGAAAATGCATTATACTGGAGCAATTTGTCTTGGTAGAAAAAACTACCTTATAATTAAAGCTAGTACATTAACAGGTCCAATCGAATTATCCCTAATAGTTAAAAAACTCAGCATCTTACAACTAAATGAATATCACAAATCTGCAAGAATTATTGGGTGATAGAATTTTTATCATCATTTATTGATGACCCAAGCTTTAATATTTGAAAGATGTCAGCTTAAATGTTTATAGACATTTAAACAATGAGAGCAAGGAGATTGCATAGGAGAAGAAAATGTGAAGGGGAGACAACAAGGTCCAGGAAAGAAGATGGAGACATCCACGCTTCACGTGGCGGTGCGGAGGGGGGGGGGGGACAGGACTGTAGGAGACTGTAGCAGCACAATTACCCAGCAGAAAAAATTCTGCACACTCCCCTGGTCTGCCCAGTGATAAATGGTTGGAGTTTCGCACAGTGTTAGTGTTGAAGTAATGTGAGCACGGTGAAGTGACCACTGTACGTTTAACAACACGCATGCAGGGAGAAGAAATAAGTCCATGTTTAATTAAACCTCTCTGAGGTGAAGATAGGAGATGAAGAAGAATCGATATTTGAAAATAAACTTTATTAGTTATAGTAATAATCTTAGTTGTTCCCTGAAAAAAGGAAGCTAAAAATAATAGGATTTAATCCCTGGAAATTGAAATCTTTGAGTGATGCAAGATAAGCTTTGCAATGAGCTCCAAAGCTCCCAGGAGGCTTAGGCTGCCACACATCTCCCGTAGGCAGGGACAGAGAAGGACACCAGGCTGTAACTGGATAATTAAAGCCGTCAAATGTGCAGTTTCATTAACTCGCCTTCCTCCTTCATTCGAGTTAATGAAGTAAGTAGAAAGGACGAGTGTTCTGATTGATACCAAGTACAAAGAGTATTTTCCTAAACATTTCCAGGGTTTGCTGTTCCTGCTAATGTTAGCTAGTGCTGTATGCTGCAGTTTTCAATGGGCTGCTTTCCATGGACTTGGGATCCCTGGTATCCTAATATAGTCATAGGTGGGAGAGAAAAACAAGAGTAAAGAGAAATTAGCAAAAAACTTTTGATTTTGCTGCTGTCACTTGAGAGCTATTTAGCTATAGCTAATGCATGTCTGTCTGAGCTTTTTAAGTAAACAAAAATCCATTGCAATTTTTATTGAAAAAGAAAATCCATTGTAAGTTTTTATTTGATAAAATAAAAATTTATTCCTTTTATGGCTTCCTTATCCCCCTCAAACTGGGCTAAATTATCATACTCTAACATAATAATTAATAAAAACCAGGGAGATGGTCAGGTTGGTCAGTATACTGGGTGATCTAGGTAGTTGCAACATTATTTTGATTTCCTATAAGTGTCAATTTAGATGTTTTTAATTGTTCTAGTTGTACTTACTGTGTACATGGCACATATTGTATTATCTTATACAGGTGCTCTTTCATTTAAAGTACTCAAATTCCGTAACTGTGCATGTTCAGTAAACATCGACAGTTCAAGAAAAACAGCACAGCAAATAGCTCTTAAATTCTCATCTTGGGAAAGGACAAGAAGGAGACTTACAGTCTGTTTTCAGATATTTTCATAAAGATTAATGCCTGAGAAAAGTTAAAATTATTAATGGATTGAAGTTTGATTTACTAATTTTAGAACATTTAAATATATTATTTTCTATCATGGTCTAAGGCTATAGTCCCAGACCTCCAGGCCATAGTTCTGGTGTGTGGTCTGTTAGAAATCAAGCCTCTGCAAAAGACAGCAGGAGGTGAGTGAGGGGGGTGAGTGAGTGAACCTCATCCGTGTTTACAGCCACTCCCACCACTCCCACTCCCACCTCTCCTACCACTTCCACCACTCCTATCTCTCCCACCTCTCCCACCACTCCCACCATTCCCATGGCTCTCACCACTCCTACCTCTCCCACTACTCCCATCTCTCCCACCTCTCCCACCACTCCCATCTCTCCTATCACTCCCACCACTCCCACCTCTCCCACCACTCCCATGGCTCTCACCACTCCTACCTCTCCCACTACTCCCACCACTCCCACCTCTCCCACCACTCCCATCACTCCCACCACTCCCATCACTTCCACCACTCCCACCACTTCCATGGCTCCCACCACTCCCATCACTCCCACCACTCCCATCACTTCCACCACTCCCACCACTCCCATGGCTCCCACCACTCCTACCACTCCCACCACTCCCATCACTTCCACCACTCCCATGGCTCCCATCACCCCACCACTCCCACCAGTTCCATCACTCCCATCAAGGCCTAAGTTCCGCATCCTGTCAGGTTATCTGGGAGAGACATTAGATTCTCAAAAGAACAGAAACCCTACTGTAAACTGTACATCTGAAGGACCCAATTGTGGCTTCTTATGAGAATCTAACACCTGATGACGTTAGGTACAGCTGAAGAGGTGGCGCCCGTGCTGGGGAGTGGCTGCAAGCACAGATTATCATTAGCAGATGCATTTGACTGCACAGAGACCATAATAAATTAATTGTGTGCAGACTCATATCAAAACCATCCCCTACCTCTCATTCATGAAAATATTGGCTTCCATGAACTCAGCACTTGGTGCCAAAAAGGTTGGGGACCTCTGGTCTAAGAGATAAGTGTGTACTAGTAAGCACATTCTCACAAAACCAATGGATTAGGCCCATTGCTCTCAGTGGTCAAATATCAGTTATCTTTCTTTTGCATCAATTATCTTTTTGTTATAATTCTTAGTATTTTTGGCACTGTTCATAATAATCACAATTTTCTTTCTTTTTCTTCTCTTTTTTTCCCCTGTGAGACAAGGTCTTGCTCTGTTGCCCAGGGATGCAGGCAGTGACATTGTCAGCTCACTTCAGTCTTAACCTTCTATGCTCAAGCAGTTCTCCTGCCTCACCCCCCTGAGTAGCTGGTGCTACAGGCAGATGCCATATCTGTCCAATTTTTCTACTTTTGTAGTTCAGGCTGATCTCAAACTCCTGACCTCAAATGATCTTCCCATCATGACCTCCCAAAGTGCTAGAATTACATGTATGAGCCACCATGCCCAACCTAATCATAATCTTAAAATATCCCCTTCACTAGCCTTGCAGACCACCATCTTCCAGCTTTACTTTCTCACCAAATTCTCTCTCTAACTCTCAGAAGGATGACTCCTGCTATCTTTTGCTGGGTCCTTTTCCTCTGTGTTTTGAATGCTTTTAATATTAGTTGTATGCATTTTTCTCCTAGTCTCATTTCCTAGGCTCCTTGCTCCCTCCCCTAATTACAGCACATCACCTGTACTAAAATGCTCAGAATCCATCTCCAAGCCAGACATCCACCGTATGTAAGGCCCATATCATGTGTCCACTTTTCACCACTTGGATATCTAAAATGAATCTCAAACTTAAGGTATGCATAGATGAATTATTACTTTCATCTCATTAATTACCCCATTTTCTGGTATTCTTCATCTCAGTGAAATATGTCTCCATTTTTCTTGTTTCAGGAGCTCCTTTGGAGCTCCCTTTTTCTCGTGGTCTAAACGAAACCTTTCACTAAGTCCTCTCACCTCTACTTTAGAAACACACCCAGCGTCTCATTACTCCTCACTGTTTACACTATCACCCCGCCCAAGCCACCTTCCCTGCTAATCTCCACTACTGCATTTGCACAGAAATTTGTTTTCATGCATGCACTATTGTCTTTCTGATTTTTCTTCACTAAACAACCAGAGTAACCTATTTAGAGTATACACTAGATTATGTAATTTCCTTTTCAAACATGCCTACAGTTTTGTCCTGCTTCAAACATAATAACATTTAAATCTTTCTTTGGACTAAAACATTCTCCAGAATCTCAGCTGCTTAGCTACTTCTACTCTGGGCCCATCTCTAACTGTCTGGTTTCAGTATATAAATATGATCTTCCTAACTTAACATCTGCAAGTTGAAAAGTTAGGCGAGTTCTAAGGAAATTTCCCTGGTACCTTACAATGGACTCCAGGAGAGGACAACTTTTATTCCCCCCAGTCTGCAGTTTCTTTCTGGTTGTGAAGCTGAATAATGGAGAGGGTCCTGCAATATGCATGTGAAACATCCTTTCCTCTGCCTGGACCGGGCCGTCTTCAAACACAAAGCATGGATATGGTGTTCAAATATTTAACAGTTCTTTTACAATTTCTCCTTCCATATAACTTCACTTTAATCATCCCTTGTTTTTATGCAGAGTCTTTCTGAAGTGATCCCAGAGCCTCCTACCTGGCACCTCAGTGGATTTTCATCTCAGAACTCTTCCCTTGTGGGTTATGTCCATAATAATGAGCATTAATGTGCCTGTTCAGCATTATCTCACTGATGAGTGCCAATTTTTGTTTCTTTTTCTTTTGATCTTTGTGTTATTTACCAAGGCTTCTTTTCCTCTCATTATTTTTTAATTTTTTAAATTTTTAATTACCATGGTTACATAATAACTTGATATCTCTAGAGAACACCTATGATGTTTTGATACAGGCACAGAATGTGAATTAGTCAAATCAGGACCATCCGGGTATCCATCACCTCAAGCATTTAACACTTCATTAGGAACATTCCAATTCCACTCTTTTAGTTATTTTAAAGTGCATACCAACTTATTATTAATTGTAGTCACTTTTTTGGGCTGTCAAATGTTCTACATTCTATCTAACTGTAGTTTCACAGCATCCCCACTTTATACCTACCCTCCACACTACTTTCCCAGGCTCTTGTAACCATCAATCTACTCTCTGTCTCCATGAGATCATTGTTTTACTATTTAGCTACTACATCTGAGTGAGAACATGTGAGATTTGCCTTTCTGTGCTTAACACAATGTTCTCCAGTTCCCTCCATTTTGTTGCAAATGAGAGAATTGCACCCTTTGTGGCCTGTGGAGGCTCCATCATGTGTCTGTACTGCAATTTCTCTATTCGTTCATGTGTTGATGGACACTTAGCTAAAATCCACATCTTGGCTGTTGTGAATAATGTTGCAATCCACATGGGAGTGCAGAGATCTTTCTGATGTACTGAGTTCCTGTGAATTCATATCCTGCAGCGGGGTTGCTGGGTTGTGCCGTAGTTGTTTTTGTTTTTTATTTTTTTAGGAACCTCTGTACTATTCTGTAGAGTGGTTGCATTAATTTACATTCCCACAAATATGAATGTACCAGGGTTTCCCTTTCTCTACATCTTCACCAGCAGCCAGAATGTCATTCTTTTTATGGCTGAATAATATTCCATTGCATATCTTTACACATTTTCTTTATCCATCCACTGACAGGCATTTAGGTTGAACCCATACTTTGACAACTGTAAACAGTGCTACAATAAACACACAGGCACAGACATCTTTGATATACACCAATTTCCTTTCTTCCTGTTGTATACCTAGCAGTGGGCTTGCTGGAGTATATGATAGTTCTATTTTGAGTTTTTGAGGAACCTCTACACTTTTCACCATGATCGATTTACTAATTACATTCCCATCAACAGTGTTAAAGAGTCCCCTTTCTCCAGATTCTCGTAGCATTCACAATTCTGTCTTTTGAAAAGAGTTCTTTCAACTTGGTGAGATTAAGTTATTGTAGTTTTGATCTGCATTTCTCTGAGTAGCAGTGTTAAGCATTTTCCATATCCCTCTTGACCATTCATATGTCTTCTTTAGCAAAATGTACATTCAGATCTTGTTGTTGGCTATTCATGGCCTATTCCTGTGGCCATAGCTGTGAGCTGAGGAAGAGGCTGTGATTTCAATACTTGCAGGTGACATGGGTGCATAGCCTGGTGTACTCAGCCTGTCTTCACCTTCTCACCTGTTTCATCTCAGATGCACAGCCCATCTTACAGTGGGTTGCTGCTGGGTCCACTGAACTTGTGATTTGTTGGGTCTGATGCTCCCCAGGTCAGGATGGGTAGTTGTCTACACAGTCACTTGATGCTCCATGTACCAGGGAAACAATTTTAACACATTGAGTTAAATTCATTCATCTGTCCTGTTGCTTTCAGCCACCATAATTTCCTGGTGTTTTGCCCTTCATTATACTTATAACTAATCCTCTAAACACACCCATCAGTTGAAGCAGACCTGGTTCTGTGGGGCGAATTTACCTTTTTAACACACTGAAAGAATCCAAGACATGATTTCTTTTACCCTCACCCAGAAGCAGTTCACATAATGACTCACATTACTATAAAACAAAAGGAATGATAGCTTTTGCTTACTGTCACTTTCTAATTTGTTGAGTGAACATCTGTCATGACTTTGTTTTATGATTGATTTACTATAGTGTGAGAAAATGGCAAGGCTCCTCTTAAGTTATTAAGTTACAAATAAACTGCATAACTATTGGCAAGGATGCAAGTCTAAATCAACCTCAAGTTGATTTATTAGGCTATGAAGCTAAGAATCTCGATATGAGGAAATAAACAGAACAGCTGCTAGGCGTTGACTTACAACCTTGTTGTAAATAGCTGAATAGATGTTGTCCTCTTGGGAGATTAGTATTTAATCTTTAACTGGAAATTTCAATGCATTTATCCCTCGGGACAAGTTCACAGCTGTAAAATTTGAAAGCTAGAGTGCTGCCCATGAATAAATAGTTCCGATAAGGAGCATTTATCCCACCTGAGACTTTTATCATATGAATGTATTTACCACATTATGCTGCATCAGGCCTGCCTGGAGCAGGGCAGCGAAAGTTCAGGTGGACTGAGTTATGGGGGGAGGCTGGATAAAAACTGTCAACAACAAACAAGAATACCTGACTGAAGTCAATGGCCAAGGCAAGGTCTCTAAAATACAGCAAAGTGTGTCTTGTGGGATAAAAGTCATCTGTGTTCCTTCAGAAAAGGGCAGTTTGTCCTCAGGACAAGCTTGCTCCACATGACCACTAAGCTCTCCCTGGAGGCTTTTTGCCCCTTGGAGGTGTCTGCATTCTATCTATTCAGATTCCTGGGTACCATTAAAACTTCCACATCTTATTGAAAATAACAATGAAAACAACACTAAGGAAAAGTCACACACTTAGTCACACACTAAGGAAATATAATTTAGAAAAATAAAAGAGAAAGAAAAATGAAAACAGATTTCCTACATTAGTAAAAATACATTCCCAATTATAGGGCCTTTATTTTAAAAGCATTTAATTTTTTTAAATTTTCATTTCTCTGATGATTAGTCAAGCTGAGCATTTTTCATAAACCTTTTAGCCATTTATATATGTCTTTTCCTAAAGTTTATATATTTTTTAATTTTTAAACTGATTCATAACAGATGTACATAGTTATAAGGGATATGCGTTTTTTTGATACATGCATAGATTATGTGATGATGAAATCAAGGTAATATCCAACACCTCAAATATTTAGCATTTCTTTGTGTTGATAACATTCCTCTTGTTGAGCTGCTTTGAAATATACAATAATTTCTTGCTCATTACAGTTGCCCCATTGTCCTATCAAACGTCACCGCACATGCCACATGCCTTCTTCCCCGTACTTGGTACCTACTGACCAACCTCTCTTCACTTTCCCTCTCACCTACCTTTTTCAACCTCTAGTAATCACCATTCTGCCCTCTATCTTGATAAGATTGTCTGTTTTAGCTCCCACGTGTAAGTGAGAATGGGTTATATTTATCCTTCTGCACCTGGCTTATCTCACTTAACATAGTGTTCCTCAGTTCCATCCATATTGCTGCAAATGACAGGATTTCATTTGCTATTATGGATGAATAACATTTCGTTGTTTTTTGTGTGTGTCTACACAACATTTTATTTATCCATTTACTCATTGATTGACACTTGGGTTGATTCCATATCTTGCCCATTGTGAATAGTGCTTCAATAAATGTTATATTTGCAATCTATTCATCCAAGGGGTTAATAACCAGAATATGTAAAGAACTTGACTCAAAATCAAAATAAACAAATAATCCAATGGGCACAAGATCTGAATAGACATTTCTCAGGAGAAGCATACAATGTCCAGTAGTGCATGAACCAGCAGCACTGACCATCAGAGACCTGCAGATCAGAGTCACAGTGACCACCTTGCCCAGTTTAAAAGGCCACTATCCAAAGGACAGAAACCACCAGATGCTGATGATATTGCAGACAAAGGGACACATGTACACCTTGGTAGGAGTGTAAATCAGTACAAAAGTGCATTTAATTTAAAAGTTGATTTCAATGTAATGCCTTTTCATAGTATATACTTCCATCACTATAAATATATGATTACTGCTTTTTCTTACATTGCAACATCTTTTGGAAAAACAATAGCTACAAAGGAACATGATTTTTGCTGTCCATATTTCCCTAAGTCTAGATTTCTCCTCATGCTAGGGAAGACAGAATTAGAACAAAAACCACCTGAAGCCTTAAGGGAAGCAGGAAAGGCCAGTAATGCTGAGAGGAGAAACTGAAAGCTGTGAGCTGACAGGGACAACCAACATATGAAAAAGGACAGAAAATGCTGTTGCAGGCACCTCCTCCTGGTTCCACCTCTCACCATGTTGTGCATAATGTAATTCTACACCTCGGAGGGGCCCAGTGGTCTGAGACCTGCACAGGTGGATAAGAAGGGGTGCTGACCACTGTGTTCCTTGGAAGTGAAATAATGGAATGTGACACAATCTGTCTCAAAACCTTCATAGCAACTCACACATCAAAGCTTTCCCATATGTCCAGACACATCAAATTATACAAATTAAGTATGTGAGGTTCTTTGATATCTTTATATCTCAGTAAACCTGTCTATAAAAATATTCCAAGACAATCAAAATAATGAGATAGATTAATATCAAGAATTCCCCCAAAAGCCAGAGCAAAGAATAAAAACATCACAAGAAACATAATGGTTAAGGACATAACCTGTACCATTTACTAAACAAATAGAAATGCCTTGGTACTCACAAGAGTCCAGAAACTCTTAGCAATTAATTATGAGATAAAGTATAAAAAGTCTAGACTTCATAATAAAAGATATGGAATTTAGAATCAGAAATAAGATATTTAAATAATTAATATATTAAGTAGAAGGAATGTAGGAAATCACTTATAAGAATAAACATGAAAACAAAGTTTAGGAAACTCAGAACATTTTTTGATCAAGTACAGACAACTATATAAGTAACTCCCCCAAAACATTAAAACTTTGAAACTTTAGTTTAAAGGATTTATAACCATCATAATATTAAAAGTAAATCTAAATATTCCTTAGCAAAGTAGGTTACATTATGTACATGCAATGAATGGCTTCATAAAAGCATTTGACAAGTTCCAACATCCCTTTATGATAAAAACCCTCAACAAACTAGGCACAGAAGGCGGATACCTCATAGTAATAAAAGCCATATATTACAACCCCATAGAACACATCATGCTGAATGTGGAAAAGCTGGAAATATTCTTCCCAGGAACTGAACAAGACAAAAATGGCCCCTTTCACCACTTGTATTCAACATAGTACTGAAATCTTACCCAGAGCAATCAGGCAAGAGAAAGAAATAAAGGGCATCCACACTGGAAAAGAGGAAGTCAAACTAGCTCTCTTTGCCAAGGACAAGATCACACACCTATAAAACCATCAACACTCCCCCTAAAGACTCCTAGAATTGATAAACAATTCATTAAAGCCTCAGGCTGCAAAATCAACATGCAAATCAGCAGCTATTCTATATACCAAAAACATCAAGCTGAGAATCAAATCAAGAACTCAATCCCATTTATAATAGCTGCAAAAACTAAAATTTCCTTGGAATATACTTAACCAAGACTATGAAAGCTGTCTACAAGGAAAACAAGACACTGACAAAAGAAATCACACATGACATAATCCCAAGATTATGGATCAAAAGAATCAGTATTGTTAAAATGTCCACACTTCCCAACATAATTCAATGCAATTCCTATAAAAATTCCAACATCACTTTCTCAGAAAATTAGGAAAAAATAGCTCCAAAATTCATATGGAACTAAAAAAGAGCCTGGATAGTCAAAGCAATCCCAAGTATCTCTGTAAGCGTTAAATTACCCCACTCCAAATTACACTGCAAGAGAATAGCAAGCCAAACAGAATAACAGAAGCATAAAAGCAGACCCACCGAGCAATGGAAACAAACAGAGAACCTTGAAATGGAGCCAAAGACTGAGCCCAGGTTGACTTCTGACAAAGCAGACAAAACCATACGAGGGGACAACACTGTCCAACAGCGACACTGGGAAAAATGGTTGACCTCTCGCAAAAGAAAACTGGATCCCCATCTCTCACCACATATAAAAATTAATTCAAAATTGATTAAAGATGTGAATGTAAGACTGGAAACCACAAAAATCCCATAACAAACTCTAGAAAAAATCCTTGATATTGGCCCAAATAAAGAATTTGTGAAGAGACCCTGAAAGGAACTACAGAAAAATTAGTAAATGGGACTTAATTATACTAAAAAAGCTTCTGCATGGAAAAATATACAATCAACAGAATCAATGTGCAATCTCTGGAACGGGAGAGAATATTACAAACTACATATCTGCCAATTCTATAAAGAGCTCAAACAAATCAGTAAGAACAAAAAATGCAAATAACCTGGGCTACTCTCTTGAAAATGGTAGATGGACAACTACTGGCCCAGAGGAGAGAATCACTTTTAATTTTGAGGGGGTGGTGAGGTGTGGTGAGCTCTCAGCCATGGGCACAATGCCTGGGCACATGGCACACCCCCTGCTGAAGGGCTCACCGGCAACTTGAACTTGTCTTGATAGGTGCAAACAATGCAACCTACTCACATGCATCCTTTTATCAATCTGAAATAAATTAAAGAAAATAATGCTGTTAAGATGTGGGCAAAAGATACAAACAAAGATTTTTGCAAAAATAGTGAAACATTTTTGGCAAGAAGTGTGAAAAATGCTTGACTACTCATTGAGGAAATAATTAAAAGCAAATTAAGACACCACCTTGCCCCTGTCAGAATAGCCATTGTCAAAAAGTCAACAAAATGGTGGACTCTGGCATGACGCAGTGCAGAGGGGACACTCACAGGCTGTTGGAGAGAACATGCATCAGTCCAGCCTCTGAGGGAAACAGCACGGGGATTACCTACTCAGCTTCAGCTACCTCTGCCATTCTCTTCAGCAATCCCACTACTGTTTATCTAGCTCCCCCCCCCCGCCCAATCCCATTATATTGAACAAGCATCCGCACTCACATGTCTATCACATTTATCACAGCACTACCCAAAGTTGCAACCTTAGCGACAGACAACTGATGAGAGGACAAAGAAAATCTGTGATCTGTATGTATATGTGCGTGTACACACACACACATGCATATACACACACACATATATATCCATTTTATATATACGGTACATGCATTCTATGTCAGATTATATATACACAGATTCCATTAAATATTTTATATATGTATAATATACATATTACACATACAAAATATTATGGAATATATTGGAGCCTGCTAAACAACAATGACAACTACAAGAAAATGACAGCAGGGCTTTGTGGTGGGTGCCTATAGTCCCAGCTACTCTGGACGCTGAGGCAAGAGAATCACTTAAGCCCAACAGTTTGAGGTTGCCGTGAGCTGTGACATCACAGTACTCTACTGAGGATGACATAGTGAGACTGTCTCATAAAAAAAAAAAAAAGAGTGTTTAAAAGTAAATAGATTGACAATATTATGCCTTGGCAAGAGAGTGGAGGAATGGGAAGTCTCCTATGTGGATCATGAGACCATAAAATGCTACATCACTTTTGCAGTTTCTTAGAAAGTTAAACATGCATCTATCAAATGATCCAGCCAGTTTAATCCATCAATATTGGATACGACTCAACAGTGAAACAATTTGACCCTAGGTTTCCTTTGTTCAGCATGTTTGACAGCCAATGCATTTTCATAAAGAAAATAAAAACTCACCAGTACTTTTTTTAAAATAAAATAAATTCAAAAAGTAAATCATATGTCTCAATAGTTACATTTACAGTAAGCAATTACATTAAAAGGAAAGTTTCACATAGCTTTTTTCTTTTTCTTTTTCTTATTTTTAGACAGAGTCTCACTTTATCATGCTTGGTAGAGTGCCCTGGTATCATACCTCACACAGCAACCTCAAATTCTTGGACTTAAGCGATTCTCATGCCTCAGTCTCCAGAGTAGCTGGGACTACAGGTACCCACCACAAAGCCCAGCTATTTATTTTTTCTTCAGAGACAGGGTCTTGCCCTGGGTCAGGCTGGTCTCAAACCTGTGACTTCAGACAATCCACCTAAGTGCTGGGATTACAGGCATGAGCCACTACGCCCAGCCATTTCCCAAAGTTAATAGGATTTTCTTTAAGAAATAATCCTCGTGGGAGGATAAGCAGATTGCAGTCTATAACTTGCTTGTAGATTTCCAGATATGGATCCTTGAAACAAAAACAAAGGAATGATATCCCGAGAGCAAACACCACGGGCAGGCAGTGGGCAGAAAGAGAAGCCAGGTTCTCTGACCTCAGGAAGACACCTGGGAGGTTCTGCTGACCTTGAGGAGACAGGTAGAAACCAGGGCTGTCCCAGGAAGGGGCACTAATCTCACTGTCTCAGTAAAAATGATTTAACCCTGGTGACACAGGTAACATACAAACAGAAGTCTATCCTGGTGTTTCAGTGAACAAAATAAATACCCTCTGAAGTGAAGCTTAATGGTTCACACAAAAGATGCATTTGCTTAATTGTTCTGCCTGAGGCCTCTGCAGTGCCTGCTGGAGGAGCCTTGCCCAGGTGGACCCCTGAACAGGGAGAGGGTCTAGCTTTCAGTGGGGCTGTAGTGAAAGATCTTTATCTCACTACTAGGACAGACAGCAGATGAATGCAGAGGCTCTGGCAAAAGCCTCTATTTTCTTGGTCATTTCTATAATGTCCATGGTTTTCATGCTAATATTTTTAAAGACACTAAGATTTCATCTCCTCTGATAGTCTCACATAGTAAAATGTCATTAGTGTGTATTTTGTTGTGGAACACCTAATTCTCTTTCTCTAGTGCTGGCTTTTCTACCCTCTTCTTTCAATACATATTAACTCTCACTGTAGTAATTTCCTACATTACAGGCTTGGGCCATAAACCTTTTTAAAATCTGATGAAAATGATGAATTGGCACCTCATAAAAAATGTGCATTCATGCATAGAAAAATATGCAAACAATTTCAGGGCTTTTATGAACTCCCTGTTGGCAAAGTTTAAAATCCATGCTGCAGAGAAGGTATATTTGAACAGGCCTTTGCTGTTTCCAGAATTACATTCCCATCCACTACAGCACAGGGGACTAGTTTGGGGAGATGACTGAGTGGACGGTGGACAGTGCATGGTGGACCATGAACAGGGGGCAGTGCATGGTGCATGGTGGATGGTGGACCATGCAGAGTGGACAGTGGACAGTGAACAGTGGATAGCACATGGTAGATGGTCACAGTGGACAGTGCACAGTGCATGGTGGATAGTGAATGGTGCATGACGGATGGTGCATGGTAGACAGTGGACGGTGGATGGTGCATGGTGCACAGTGGATGGTACATTGTGGATGGTTACAATGGATGATGGAGTGGACAGTGCACAGTGGATGGTGCACGGTGGATGGTGCACAGTGGACAGTGGACAGTGCATGGTGGACAGCAAATGGTACATGGTGGACAGTGGACAGGGGATGGTGCATAGTGGATGGTGCATGGTGGATGGTGCCCAGTGAATAGTACACAGTGGATGGTCCATGGTAGACAGTGGACTGTGGACCATGGAAAGTGGATGGTGGATGGTGCACAGTGGACAGTGCACAGTGTACAGGGGGTGGTGGATGGTGCACGGTGGATGGTGCATGGTGGACAGTGCATGGTGGACAGTGGACAGTGCATGGTGGACAGTGCATGGTGGAAAGTGGATGGTGCATGGTGGACAGCGGACAGTAGATGGTGGACAGTGCATGGTGGACAGTGGATGGTGCACACAGTATCTTTACTATAAGACACAGGCGGGAGTGACTCCGCCTGAGTAATGGGAAATATTTTTTTTTTCTCTTTGGTTTGCATTAGCTGACTAGGTAAAGGAACCTAAGGTCACAAAAAGTAGAAAAACAAAATCAAGCAAATTCCAGGACTTTATGTCTTGAGACTACAATGGTATAGACACAACAGAAAAGGGCCAAAAATGCCAGATGAGACCAGAGGTCTATAGGCGGAAGCTGGCAGACCATAGCCAGCCCTCCACACTCACTTTTCATGTTCTACAAGCTAATAATGTTATTTACATGTTTAAATAGTTTTAAAAATTAAAAAAGAATGGAATCTCATGCCATCTGACCATAGCTGGGGGACCCCTGACGTAAGAAACTCAAACCGCAGTGTTCTGAGCTCTGCTGGAACACGGCCGAGCTCCCCTGTTCGTGTTTTTAAGCCATCAGGTTCCTGGTGGTAAAATGAAGCACCAAACACTGAGTTCCATTCAGTTTCCTTGTGGCTTCTGTATGTGGTGATGTCCCCCAGACCCTCCAGGACTTCAGTGGCTGTGAACCGGCTTTCTCCCCCTCATCCCAGAAGGTCTCTGAGCCCTCCACTGGCATGTTGCCTTCTGGCTGTCACTTTCTTCTTTGCTCCTTGGCCTCTTCCTTCTGTGCCACTTGAATTGTCAAATGGTTTAAAAAAATTAGGTGTGTAGAATGTCAAACTGAGCTCACGCTTTCCTGTATGCTTAGAAGGCCAACTGGCACCAGTGTGTCCACGCACCTCTGGGGTCCCGGCCTCCCCTGTACTCATCCTCCACCTTCAAACACATGATTTTGCAAATTATTTTAACCTTCCTGCTATTCTTGCATAAATGTTGGTCTGATACACGCTCTTTCATCATGACTGGGAGGAAGTCTGTAGTCTATCCGGAGAGCTATTTTAAAACTTTAAAGTAGACCAGGAAAGGCTAGTGACATATTAAACAACTCACGTATAAATTAGACCTTGCAGTGCCTTATACCAGATAGCACGTGTGAAACATCTATGGAAGATCAAACATTCTATGATAAACTAACATCAGGTGATGTAGCATGTTGTGAACTGATGATATAAATAAGTCCAGAGAATTCTCTGCGGTGGAACAGATTGGCTTGAACGGCGTCTCTCACATCGTTTTAGGCTACAAGTTAATCATTATGAGATTACCCCATGTTACTAACATAATCAGGGGATTAAAATAATAAATATTAGGATATAAACCTACTCATGCCTCTTACAAAATACATATGTTTGGGATTAACCGCAGTGTGACATTAAACATCCATTCTAGAAGATAATTTGATGTTGATTTTGCTGTTTTCTGTGTGAAGGAGATGAAAAGATTGTTACCAGGACTCCGTGCTCCTGAGCAGTTGCAGGAAGGCAGATGAGACGCAGCACGTTTTCTTTCTTGGCAACGCTACCACTTCACATATGATACTTTGATGGCAAGTAGCTGACTTTGCTTCTTACCATATAATTAATTTAGTTTTAGTTCAGTTCAGTTCAGTTTAGTTTAGCTTTTGTTTAAATTGGTGACAGAGGGAATAATATGAGCCTGGTTTGGCTCCTCAGGTGACCTGCCCAGGTTTCTTTCACAAATACCTCTGATGCTCTAATTATACGTGTGTGTTGTACCTTTTGAGAAGACCTCACAGTTTGTGGAGATTATATTCTTCTCTTAATAAAGCATTTTTTCCCTTTGCCCTTTAGTTCAGGATGTTTCTGCTGACATGTCTTCAGACTCACCTGTTCCCTCCACAGCTGTGTCCAGTCCCCTGACCGCCCATCAGAGGATGGTGTAGTGTCTTTAACGCAGCGTTTTCTCTCCATCTTTTCTTAGGTATCTTATCAGTTTCATTACTCACCTGTGTTTTGCATATTGTCTGCCTCTTCTCTAGAAACACACCAGTCAGAGGTATTTTAGTTTCTTTGTCTAAAGAAACTAAATGCAATACCAACATGTGTGTGGCATTTAAGCCTGTTTGTGATATTTGTCTTTCCAGACTGTGGTTCTTGCCCTCATCTTTTGGCATAACTAGGCATTTGTTGTTGTTATTGTTGAGAGCCAGATATGACGTATCAGTTGATAAGAACTGAGGTAAATCCAGTGAAGTTTTGTGTCAAACTAGGGAGGAGGGTGCTGTGTTGATAGTCACTGTTAATGTCAAAAACTCCAAATTCCTCCTGTGTCCTTTATACCCTTCCCTCTTGTGTTTGGGGTTTCCAAGAACTTCTCCTTAAATGAAATCTGTGCCTTTCCAGTCTTCTGGCTATAATTCACTGTTACCATATTAGAGTGAATCCCATTGATGTGATTGTAAGGGGAAGTGTTGAATACTTTTTTGATTAAATATCAGTCTTTATTGGGCCCGTGGTCCTGGACTGAGACTCCCCTTTCAGGTGAGACAGGAGTGATTGAGGGGCTGGAGTTGGGTAGATGCCTTTGCTCCTAAGTGGAATAAGACCCAAGCAAAGTCTTTCCAGTAGGGAATAGCACTTTAGAGGAGATATGTATTTTTTCAAGAATTTTAGCAGATCTCTTTTTTTTTTTTTATTTTGGGTTACATACGATTAGGTTACATTATTTGTGTTTTTAAGATAAAGTCCAAAGTCCAAGTTGTAGTTGAGTCCTTCATAAAAAGAGGAGAGAGAGAGAGATAAGAAAGGGGAACACTTACACTGTTAGAGGCAATATAAATTAGTAAAGCTACTATGGAGGACGGTATGGAGGTTCCTCAAAAAACTAAATTAGAACCACCATGTGACCCAGCAATCCCACTGCTCAGTGTGTCCAGAAAAGGGGAAATCAGTCCTTTGAACAGATCTCTGCACACCCAAGTTCACTTTGATTTCTTGCTCACAATCACCAAGACTTGGAATCCACCTCAGTGTCCATCGCTGGGTAAGTACCATGCATTCGTTTATTTTTTATATTAATGTATTTACCAGCCAGTAAAAAAGATGGAGACTTCACATCTTTTGTTTTAACCTGGATGGAAAAGGAGCACATTACTCTTAGTAAGTACTCAACTGTGATATGAGGACAATTAATGACCTAGTACACAGTGGGAGGTAGGGGGAGGGGAGAGCAAAGAGAGGGAAGGAGGATGGGAGGGTCTTGGCACATGACACACCTTTTGGGGGGTGGGACACAATCATAAGAGGAATGTTACCTAACAAATTCAATCAGTGTAACCTGGTTCTTTGCACCCTTGATGAATCCTCAACAATAAAAAAAAAAGGTGGCACATGTACACAATGGAACATTATTCAACCATGAAAGAAGAAATGAGATCCTATCATTTACAGCAACATAGATGGAACTGGAGGTCATTATGTTAAGTGGAATGAGGAAGCACAGAAAGACAAATGTCATGTGCTCTCACTCACAGGTGGGGGGCAGTGGAGGGGCTCTCAGGAGGATGGAGAGTGGAGACGGAGTCATCAAAGGCCTGGAAGGTGGGGGCGGGGCTGCAGACAAGTTGATCAACGGGTACAAGTATACAGTTTAATAATCAAGTAAGACCTAGTATTAGATCAGTACGGGACTGCAGTTTGTAATGATCCATTGATATGTCCAGGTAGCTAAAAGAATCTGAATGATTCTAGCTTAAAGAAAATAATGGTATTCGAGGTGATGGATATGCCAGGCCCACGGGTTTGATCTTTCCAAGTTCTATGAGTGTCTGAAGCAGCCATGTACCCTGGAGCTATTACTTGTGTGTATTTCTGTTATGCATCAATGAAAACAACAAAACAAAACCACAAGATATAAGGAGAGTTTAATGGATCAGGGGAGTTAATATCCAGCTCTAAGTAACAGACTTCGCCATGCCCAGTGGCGTGCTGGTGAGCTTTATCAGCCCTCTAAGGCTCTTGAAAGTGGCTGTGTTCATTTCTTCCCAAATCCACAGTCAGTAACAGTTATTTTGGTAACTTAAAACTGGGCCTCAGAGGAGAATTTACATCAGAGATATTGTCAAATAACACAAATCAGTTTCTTTTCTCTATGGAGATTCAATTGTTAAATAATTACAAGCACACACCTGCCTGAAATCATTTTTATTTACTGTGTTTTGAATAGACCATAACAGTAGTGGGTGCTTGAAATAGGTATTCCACAACCTAAATGTTAATAGAAAGTTATAACTCTCCAAATAAATAAAATTAATAATTAAATAGAAAATACTGTGAGATTCATAAATACTATTTAAAAACCTTTTGGTAAATAAACTTAATTTAACATAATAGCAAAAAATGTGCATTCTTCTTAGGTAAAAGACTTGTAGATAGCTGATAAAAAGTCTTGATAGTTTCAGTCAGGAATCTTGCCAGAAATGAATTTGTTATACTGAATCCATTGCTATACTTTTTTACTTAGTAATAAGTAGTCAGTGGTTGTTTAGAACTATCAAAAAGAGATTTTTGTCTATAAACAAAAAAATAAACAAAAGGTCACTGAAATTATATGTGAGAGATAAATATTATAGGGAAAAAAATAAAATTAAAAAAATCTGTTCATGATATGAATTTGAATAATAAACCTAAAAGGAAAATACAGGAAGTAATCAGAATACTAATGGAACATAAAGTTATATTAAGATAGTATTAATTTTATATCAATTGGTTGCTGAGCTCTTGGGTTCTTTATTCATTTCCAAAGAGAATCATTCAATTTTCTAGCATAATTTTAACATTGATATTATTTTCAGTGGTTATTATTTTTCAAATAGGACTATTAAACAGCAACTAAGAAGAATCAAATTTACAACACCGTGTTGTTAAAAAAAAGAAAATGCTGTGTAGACTTTGCTGTGATCCACACATAATTTAATACTGATAACTAATCTATATCAAATTACTTACTTAATAATTTCCATTATTCCAATGTCATGGCCAGTCTTACACAAATAGCACATTTTTTGTTCAAGCGCATATTTCTAATTACTGATAAAATCCTGTCTTAAAAGGCTTCAAGAAAACCATTCTTGCTTAATGCTCAGACTGTGGCTTCATCCATAAAACTTAATAAAGTTAAAAAGTTCAAGATTCTCCTTTGTGCCACTGCCACCAGAAACAGAGGGAGAAAACATCACAACTGAAGCTAAAAGTAAAGACTCCGTAATTAGGAAGGGGACTTGGAAATTCAAGATCGCACCAGATTTATAGGGATCTTTTACTGTCAGAAATTAGTTTACAGTAAAATTAAAGGAGAATCCCTTAATTAAATCCTGACAAGCATATTATTTTCTGTCTTAGGGGCACACTAGCAGGTCCTGATCCACTGTTTCCCAGTTTATGACTCAGCACTAGTAAAGAAGCTGGGACCACCACATGGGCACCGACATGTTCACATTTAAAGGGAGTGGGACTGAGATGACAGCAACTTCATCACTGTAAGTTTATCATGTTCAAAACAATACAGGTGGCTCTTTAAAATGCAGTAAAAAGGTGTGATTCCTGTCACTGTTCACCACATATTTTCCAACTCAGGACTTCCATAGGCCAAATTTATACAATGGCTATAGGACAAAAACCCTATTTTTCACTGTAGAAGATAAGGATAACTTCTCCTTCACCCTCTGAAGATTCACTGAAAACTCAGCTCACAAAAGACAAATAAATGAATTGGAGAAAAGGCAAATAAATTCATTTAACATGTACACATGAGGACTTACAGAATGATCACCCCCGCACACAAGGGAGTTCAAAAGCTTGTAAACCCTTCTGGGAAAACAAGTTATGGGAGAAGGAAGAGGACAAATTGTGTTGAGGGAGTTACTAGGAAGAAGGAATGTATGAGGAAAAGTAAACTTGACAGTGGTGAGTAGATAAAAGGGGGAACAGCCTGAAAAGGGTAAACATGTATCTGTCTCTCTAAAACTTCCTCCCCCACTCTTTTTGGGAATCAAACCCTGAATTCCTACCTCAGGCCAGTGGTCAGGAGGGGCAAGGGAGTGGCATTTGTTCTTTGGGCCACAGGAGATGGCTCAAGGGAATTGTCACCAGATTGTCTTAGTGAAATGTGGGGTAAATCAGACCTCAAGTTGAACAGCAATAGCCAAAACTAAAAACCTCCCGTGTAAAAGCTTAGTATTTCTGCTCAGAGAGAGGATGTTGGCACTTGAGATGGGTGTCCGCCAACCTCTTCATTTGCTGGCAAACTAATAAGCTTCTCTTTCCATTTCCTCAAACCATTTGTCTTTGTCCTTCCAATGCAGCCTCAGGTAAAAGTATTGAACTTTTAGTAGCACTGTAAACTTTACTTGAAAATTCTTCAGAGGATAAACTCAACTACCAAGCAGAAATATTCCAGTAGCACTGTAAACTTAACTTGAAAATTCTTCAGAGGATAAACTCAACTACCAAGCAGAAATATTCCAGCAGAAGGTCATTAAATGACAAACGCTCATCCATAACACCAGGTCCTTGATCTGTGAACAGGTTTCTTCTCCCATCAACTCAAGAGAAATTGAGAACATTTAACTCCTCTAATTGTGAATACTACTCCTTACTAAGTCACTTTGTATTCAAGAATGATTAAATAGAAGTAAAATATTAGAGCTAGGTTCCATGAAAAATGATCTAAAGGAGTTGAAAACCAAAGCATGATCTAAAAATATTGAAAAAATTATATTTAAAAGTATTTGTTACAAGAAAGTCTTAAAATGCGTCATATATATTTCAAAATGCTGTGACTAATTTATTTGTATCATGAGTTAAATGTGTAAAATTATTTACCTTGATGGCATTGTTACTCATTGTTTTTCTATGTGACAATTGAATAGCATGAACTTGGGGTAAAGTGTTTTTAGTTTGATTCTCTAATATGTATTTCTAAAATATCAAAAACTTTAAATTTATTCCTCACACATATGTAATTTTGTTTTGTTTTGTTTTGGGATAACAGTAAAGAAATGAATTTCAACTTAAAATGATTATTATTCCTGGACAATCTAGAAATAGAATTATACGGACTTATTAGGTTGAAATTTAAAAAATTCTAGTTCTTTTGTAATTATCTTTAAAGACTAAATAGGAATTCAATTCTAATTCATTTTTATTGATGTTATATGACAAATATGATTGAAATACCACTGAGCTTTCAAGAGCCTTTGTGAGGATGCTATTCACAGCACCTGTGGCAAACATCTTTGATTCCCACATCATCTCTGCTGGCTACATGCAATTTCCACCGAAAGATCTTTCCACTGAAAGATCTCAGGTTCAGCCAGGTTCATCCGTACTAATTGCATTTCATCTTAAAACCTGTGCCACACATTACCATGTTCTGCCTAGGGACCTCTTTGGTGCTAAGACAATCAAATTTGCTGAATTCATGGACAACATGAAAATACAAGTTCCTAAATAAAATCTGCAGAGGGAACCCTACAGGAATGATGGAATATGATGAAGTCACTGGATAAATGCACTGGTTTCCTTTTATTCAGATCGCGTCTAGGTAGACATCTGTAGTTCCTCATGCCTGGCTCCACCAGTTACTACCTGTGGCCTTACTACTGCACCTGGTTTTGACCTCTGTCTTCCCTGTCTTCCCCTCTTTTCTCATTCACTGTCACTTGCTGCTACTACCTTACAATGACCATTGTTCACCCAAGTCCTATTTTATGCTCTGCTTACAGGGAAACTCATGGTATTCCTTCTGCCCTAGAAAACAAACAGTTCCTGTGAGATTATGGAACAGAAGTACAGCAATGCTGGCATGTAGGCAGGGGCCACAGTATGAGCACAGTGAAATTACCATGTGGGGGGATGGACGTGGGGAAGGCAGGTGGAATGGGAAACACAGTAACTCTAGCGCTTAAGTATCAGGGGTGGTGACACTGAATGTTAAGCTGTCTGTTATCCACTAGCTGCATTAGAACACACCGAGAAAAGCACGAAAGGTTCATGTAGGTGAACAGTCCCTAAAGCACACTGTAAAAGGAAGGCCCATGTTTAAAGTGAGCCATTTCCTGCAGTCACAGGGTAGACTGGTAAGACTTAAAGGTCAAGCTTCAACTATACGTGTGACGGAGCTGAATAAACAGTCAATTTGGTGGTTTTTCTATGCTCGAGTGAAAGTCCTAGCAAAGTAGGAATGAGCCCGGACACCTACAAAAGGGACATTTAGGTAGAAGTGCTTATGCTTCTTGGACCCCTTCCCTCAATTCCCCTGAACCCTCAGCACTGGAATAAGAGGCCTCCTTCTCCTTGTCAGAGGAAAGCCAACTTCCCCTGCTTGAACATCATGCTGAAGACTGGAACGAGAGGTCTCTCACACAGATGGGGCCTTCTCAGTGCCCAACCCGGCTCCAGTTCTGTCTCCATACTAATAACTCAGGTCTCGTTATATCTCAAATTAGGAGCTATAGTCCCTGTTTTAACTACTTACTCTTCAAAAGAATTTCAAGAGTGGGGGATGTAATTGCAAACATAGATCTACAGGGATGGGCAGGGTGATAGAATAAGAGACTGGATTTAAAATTGTTAGTGATATTCTGTCATTACAAAAGAATACTTGGAAAAATGGTACCCAGAAAATGAGGTAATGCCATCGCAACTGTGGCAGAAACTTGACAAATGATCATGAAAACTGAGGGAACAGAGAAATTTACAGTGGATTTAGGATTAAAAAGCCAGCACTCCTACAAGCTGCTCACATTCTGTGAGGCCTCAGGACAAACCCCATACTAGGGCAGTAAGGAGTGCCGTGGTGAAGGAGGTGCTCCTGGGCTCTGTTTCCAGAGTTAATGTGGACAGGGTTCCAGAGTAGAAGAAGACAGGTGTCAGTACTAAGACGACAAATGAAAGAAATATATAGTTACTCTGAGGGTCGCAAGACCACAGGGCTTGTTACCTTGAGCCACAGTGATCCATGGTAATGGCTAACAGGCAAGATGGTGTTTTCAGGAGAGAGCAAAAGCTGTTACAGGGAAACTTCAGCTCTGCAATGAAAAGCAAAGATCTCAATTTCCAGATCTGTGTTATCAGGTTCAAAACTTATTGTTCAAAGGAGAGGCTAGGCACCCATGAGAAAATGTTACTCTGAAATGGTACTGCAACGTACACAATAAATTATAATCCAAATTCTGGGAATCGATCCTAAAATACTTGCATAATATATACAATGGTGTATAGAAAACAGTACTCTTGGCTTGATAATTTATAAAAATTCAAATGATAAAAACAACTAAATATCTTTCCAGAGGGAATTATTTCAAAATAAATGGCTCATCCACATATCAGAATGCTGTGCACTATTATAAAAAGAAAAAGCCAGGATTTTATATGGCTAATGTTAAAAGGGCTCCAAGGAATATGGCTAATTGGGGAAAATAATTGAGAAAACAGTATATACAATCTAAGATAGCACATTACCAAAGTCCATAAACAGCTACATGTTTGTGTGCACACAGGTAGTATAGTAAGTTCACTTTTAATGAGTGAATGGGGCATATTTTAACCATTAATAGTGGTCATATAAAGGGCAAGTTGAAAGTTAAGTAAAAATTCAGTAGTAAAAAAAGAAGCTGAAATTTGTACTATTTTTTTACTCTCTATGCCAATGTTTTGCTTGAATAATGATTCAAGCAAAGGTGATGTATTCATGTCATATTTTTATAACAGTTTTTAGAAAAAGGAATGGCATTTAATGTAGCTTATCTCCTTCCAAGCCCTCCCCCATCACATTCTCTGTGCTTCTCTAACCTGTTGGTAAATGCATTTTATCAAAAATATTTTAATCAAAAATATCTAGAGTATTTTATTTATAATTTTCTTTTTAAAAATAGTATCATGCATATAAAGGCAGCCCTAAACAGGAGTTTTACTTATGTTGTACAGTACATTTATGGAATCACACTGCATGAATTCTGTGACGTAACTTTGTTCTGTCCCAAAATCTCAGCAAGGGTCATGTATAGCTGTGGTTCAAGCACTTATATTCCCATCCATTAGGACTACATTCTCTTGTAGGAATATAATACAATTTATACTTTATGAATTACACTTATTCTTCTATAATATTTTAATTGAATGACTATGTCAATAAATCTCACCCTGTCTTCTTTTCTCATATCCAGTTTTATGCTGCAAAATTCCTCTGTATACCACTTACATTTAATATTAGTGCTCTGTTCTACAGAGCTCTTTTTTGTTCTAAATAGCATCTTAATTATTGTTATTCAACTAGGATATATTTTCAATTTCTAAATGTATGACAGATTTATATTTTTCTTATCATTTTTGTATTAAAGTATTTATAATGTAGAAAATACTTTAAGTCACTCATTCTTTAAAATTAATTGATGTATAACTCTTGGACTGGGAAGTGATGAGTTTAATAACTATTTTCTGAATCATGAAAAAGAATACATCTTCTCTAGTTTTTGAGTGTAATTGTTAGGCAGTTAGCTAGGTATGAACAGGGCAGGTTACAGATATAGTTAGGCAATTTGGGATTGGTTTGGATCAGACTGCCCTGGGTATGATGGGAATGAGGCGGAGTAAGACCTTGCTGGTGGGTTGTTATCAAGACATTGCAGGTGGATTGTTTTGAGAACAGAGTTAATTAAGACCTTGGGAGAATTCCAAGAAGCAGCTGATATTCCCCAAAGTTGTGTATAAACCCCAAACTGAGCTTTTCACAGAGCCTGTGGTTAGTAGGACAGGCTGGCTTGCTGTACAAGCTGTTAAGAAGCTTTCTTTTTTTTGCTAAAACTTCACTTGCTTTTTTCAATTATTTAGGCAACTACTTGGAGCCGCCATGCTGCTTTAACACCACATTCTCTTTATTTCTATTCGATCAAGTTTAATTTTGCATTGTTCAAATTTATATTCTAACTTTTTTGAGAAATGTATGTTACAAATTTCTCATTATTTGGTGACCTTGTCAGTTAATTTTTAAAAGCTGTTACATTTTACTTTCATGCTTTTAAATATAAATACTACCTGAACACAAGTTGAGGATTTTCACATCTTACGAGTTGATGGACCATTTTATTAAAATATAGTGACCATTTATTTTTAATACTATTTTTGTCTTAAAGTCAATTTTGTCTATACTAGTTTATCTATGAATTTGGTATTTTTTAATGAATTATAACATTCTTACAGAAAAGTATAACAAATATAAATGTAGACCTCAGAGAATTACAAGTACACATACCGACGATGTCAGGAAATCTAACACTGCCCACCCCACAGAAGCCCCACCAGATCTCCTCTCCCTCACCCTTCCTCTTCCTCAAGGGCAATCGCCATTCTGACTTCTAACACCATGTGTTAGTTTTACTTGTTCTTGAACCCTGTCAATGCTGTCTGTACAGGTAGTCCTCAGGTTATGAATGAGATAGGCTGTGTAGGTTTGTTCTTGAATTTGTATGTAAGTTGAAACAGGTACGTTTACATATTACCTGTAATAACCTCTGTTCATAAGTGTGAATCATATGTCAGTGGGGTGTTTGCAATTTGGGGACTGGCTATGTTCTATGTCAATATTTCTTTTATTTGCTTTAGCTATGTTTTTTTTTTGAAGATTTCATAGTGATTTATTACATGTTTATACTACAATTTCCTTAGCCATTGTACTGATGATGATATTTACATTGTGTCAACTTTGAAACTCTTATAAATCAACACTACAAAGAACACTATAGCACTTTATCTGAACACACATGTGCGTTTTTCCTGTCACATAATTATCATGAAGAAAAGTTGACAACATACAAGATACACAGTCAAATTGGGATTTCACATGAACAAAAAAAATTAGTACATGTATATCCTAAATATTGCATACATGCATTTATACTAAAAATGTTTTTCATTGTTTACTCAAAATTGACATTTAACTGAGTGTCATGAATTTATGTTTGTTAAACTTTGCAACCCTACATATAAATAAAAAGAGTACCAGTTAAAAATAAACTCCCTTCTGGTCAAGAAGGTATTATACCATGTTATCTTCTAATAATTTTTTTATTAGGACTTGTACTTTTAGATATATAATCTCTTGGATTAGACCCTTTTGTTTGTGTCGTGAAATTTCATTTCGTCAATTTTTATGTTTTGCTTTTCAAAGTGGCTATCCAATTATTCTGGAATGATTTACAAAAAGAAAAGACGATTCTTTCTCCACCAATACATAGTCCCAAATAGGGTTTGGTCAAAATCTACTAAAATATATGATCAATTTAAATGGGATAACATTATATCTATACATCAATTTAGAAAAAATGAAACTTTTTAAATTCAAACTATGAACTACATATACTTCTCCATTCATTTAGGTCTTTCCTTTTTCTAAATGTATTTTGGCATGTTCTGGGTTTGACTCTTGAACAAACTTTGTTGAATTCACATGTTAAATCTACTAAGTGTAGAGTGTAAACATCTTAACACAGTAATTAAGAAAGTGGGATGAAGGCTATGTTAACCAGTTTGTTGTATTTCAAATTGTATATAAACCCAGCACATTGTATCCCATAAATGCATTATTATACACAGCTATGATTTAATTAAAAAAAAGAATTTACTACCAAACATTTGATAGTTGTGTTGCTATTTAAGTATTTACATTTTAAAATTTTCCACAATTAAATTGTTGGTAACTATCCACCACTTTATCCACATACTTGTAATAGCTGTGATATTTGTGATAACTTAGAAATTTTATTTTCTATATATCAGTTAATTATAAGATCCATTAAGACCATAATCCTGGCTCGGCGCCTATAGCTCAACCTGCTAAGGCACCAGCCACGTACACTTAAGGTGGCAGGTTCGAATCTCCAGCCCGGACCTGCCAAACAATGACGGCTGCAACCAAAAAATAGCCGGGCGTTGTGGCGGGCGCCTGTGGCCCCAGCTACTTGGGAGGCGGAGGCAAGAGACTCGCTTGAGCCCAGGAGTTGAAGGTTGCTGTGAGCTGTCATGCCACGGCACTCTACCCAGGGGGACAGCTTGAGGCTCTGTCTCAAAAAAAAAAAAAAAAAAACTGAACCAAAGAAGGTAGAGAAATCCCCAAAGGACCAATAATAATGAAAAAAGTTGGCAAAGGTGTCCAAGAACTAACTATCTCTAATACTTATATATTTATTCTTTAGATTTTTTCTTTGCATTTCTGAATTTTTCTGATTTAATTGGCTAAGACAACCAGCAGTGTTATTTAATATTGATAACGGTAAGAATTTGTCCCTTTCCTTGCTTTAATCAAAGTGCTTCTAATGGTAGCTGTTAATTATGAGGCTTGCTGTGGGTTTATCAAATTAAAGGAGTTTTCTTCTATTCTTAGGTTATTGTGAGTTTTTATAAGACTTCAGTGTTAAATTTTATCACATGCTTCTTTAGTATCAATTAGAATGTTGAAGTTTTTTCCTTTACCTATTAATACAGTAAAGTTCTAATGTGAAGACATCTTTTGGTTCATTTATGATTTAAATTCCACTTGGTCATGGTATCTTATTTTGGTGAATATCTGGATTTTACTTGGTAACATTTGACCTAGGACTTTTGTGTAAATATTCATAAGTAAGATTTGTCTATACTTAACTGTTTCTATGCTACCTTTAAGAGGTTTTATTTTGGTGTGTAAGAAGAATATTTTCAGAAATCTCATCCTCTTTGCTTTGATTAATTAAAAGTTATCTGTTTCTTGACATAACTTATAAAACTAACTTCATCAGGAGCAGGGGAAGGTAGCTAAGCTAGACTGCTGGTCAATGATGGTTTGTGCTTCCTGTAAAGCAGTGGTTCTCAACCTTCCTAATGCCACAGCCCTTTAATACAGTTCCTGTGGGTTGTAACCCACAGGTTGAGAACCACTGCAAAGCATCAAATTAATCTAGATGGGGAAGATATAGTTAGGGTGGGATGTAACCTAAGAAAATGGGTTACCAGAAGTCTTAATTTGTATGTATTGTCTCCAGGCAACCTCATACTGTGAGGAATCTGAAGATTCATCCACTTTGAGGACAGTGGTAATGAGGATGGAGATGAAGGGTATATTTAAGTATCAACATGAAAAGTGAATTAATGGACTTTTTAACTAAACAGCAAGGGAGGTGGGAAAGTGGCAGGGTTGCTAGAAGCAAAGTGTTCTAGAGGAGGATTGGTTTGAAAGAATGTGGAGAATTAAATTTTGGACAGGTGTGGAAGACATCTTTTAGAAGCTTGATGAAGTAAAGAGAATGGACATAAATGCTATCACATGGTTAATGTAATCTTCACAACTAACCTATTTCCATCAAACATATCAGTAACCCCAGAGGCCTACAAAGGTTAAGTGAGTTCCCCAAGGTATTTTAATTCTAATTACCATGCTCTTTCCATTGAATCCCATCCTTTGTGATGTTCCCTACATCAGCCTAGACTTCATTGGCATTGAGAAAATCATTCTAGGCTTGATTATAGGCAGAAGGGAAGAAACATTTAGAAATAGCTACAGTAAAGCTGCTTGAGATAGAAGTAAATGAGGTCCTGAATGTAAGAGGGAATCTTGAGAGCATAGACGCTCAAACCATGAAGAATAAGAATGCTGCAGTCTCTGTACTTGAAATCCTTTTAATCCTTCAAGAGAAAGGAGTGTGTGATTAATTGCCTGACTTCCCAGCTCCATACAATACCTTCCTCACTCCTTCCCCACCTCCTCTATCCCCTTGGCTGTCCCCCATTTCTAAGGTAGGGGGTGGTATATAAGAGAGAGAGGGAGAAAGAAAGAAAGAAAGAAAGAAGAAAGAAAGGAAAGATTTCAATGATGTAAGTGCTAGGATGGTCTGTACAGAATGGTCTGGAGCACCAAGGAAGAGATGACAAATTGGAAAACAGCACAAAGAATATGACATTAGAATGGGTTTTAAAAGATAAGTAGATCACTAAGCAGTGAAAGGAGGATATTTAAAGCAAAAGGCTATTAAAGGGAATATTGAGGGAAGGATATTCAAAGCAATGGTAAAAAGTAGAAATAAAAGCTTAGGTTGCTTTAAACCTCTCACACTGGAAAAATAAGAGAGAGAAATATGCAAGTTGAGGATAAGGGAAACTGGCCCCTGTCTGCACTGCTGATGAGTTGGACTAGTGCAGCCTTTTTTGGAGTTATCCAGCAGAACTTTGTTTACACACTGCCCCTAAGACTCAGGGTGTTCACTCCTGGTTAAACACCCAGAGAAAATGCATTCACTGCACACCGCAGTAATGATGTTGGAGCCAATGTAAGTGTCTGTTACTAGGGTAAAATGTGTTAGATAGTTTGGACAATTTTTGCAGCAATCAGAAGTTAACAAACTAGAAGTACATAAAGCATCATGAATACATCTCAAAACCAGTGTTAAGTTGAAAAAATACAAAATAAATGAGCTCTATAGTGCAACAACATTTGTGAAAGTTAAAAACACATAAATACATGGGATGACACTTTTTTCTTTTATTTAAAAATATTAACAGTATACAAATGGTTTTGGTTATATGGATCACTTTCATGATGCTTGAGTTGTGGCTACCCTTGTGTCCATCACCCAAAATAGTGTTTATTGTACCCATTAGGCAGGTTTCTGCCCCTGTCTCCCTACCCTTATCCCCCTGCTTGATTTCCTCTGAGTTTTACTTCCCTCTGTGCACATCAGTTATTTCCAATTTAATAATTAGTACATATGGTGTCTGTTTTTCCATTCTTGAGATAGTTCATTTAGGAGAATCATCTACAGTTCCGTCCAAATTGTTGCACAAGGTATTAATTCATCCCCTTTTATGGCTGAGTAGTACTCCACTTTTTATTAATCCAGTCATGACTTGATGGGCATTTAGGTTGATCCCATACCTTTACAGTTGTGAATTGTGCTGCAATAAATATCTGAGTGCAGGTGTCTTTTACATAGAAAGACTTCTTTTTCTTTGGGTAGGTACCCAGTAGTGGGATTGCTGGATGGATCAAATGGTAGGTCTACTTTTAGTTCTTTGAGGAATCTCTATACTATTTCCTATAAAGGTTGTGCTACTTTGAAATCCCACAGTGTATAAGCATTCCTTTCTCTGCATTCATGCCAGCATTTATCATTTGTGGACTTTTTAATAAAAGCCATTCCAACAGGGGTAAGGTGACACATTACTGTGGTTTTAATTTGCATTTCCCTGATGATTAGTGATGTAGAGCATTTTTTCCATATGTTTATTGACTATTAATCAATTTTTGAAAGCTTCTGTTCATATCTTTTGCCCACTTTTTATTTTTTTACTTGTTTATTTGTTTGAGCTCTTTGTAGATTCTTTTTTTTGGGGGGGGGGCTGGGGTTGGGTTTGAACCCACCACCTCCGGCATATGGGGCTGATGCCCTACCCTTTTGAGCCATAGGTGCCACCCTCCTTGTAGATTCTTGTTATTAGCCCTTTATTGCATGCATAGTTTGTGAATATTTTCTCCCATTCCATAGGTTGTTCAATTGTTTCCTTAGCTGTGCAGATGCTTTTTAGTTGAATCAAATCCCATTTATTTATGTTTGTTGTTGCTGTGATTGCCATTGAGGTCTTAGTCATAAAGCCTTTGCCTAGGCCAATATTTAGGAGAGTTTTTCCTCCTTTTTCTTCCAGAATTTTTATGGTGTCATGCCTTACATTTAAGTCTTTTATCCATCTTGAATTAATTTTTGTGAGTGGTGAGAGCGTGGGGTCCTCGTAATTCTTCTGCATGTGGTTATCCAATTTCCCCAGCACCATATATCGAATAGGGCTTCTTTTTCCCTAGCATATGTTGTCATTTGCTTAGTCAAAAATCAGCTGGTTATAGACAGGTGGTTTTATATCTGTTCTCTACTTTGTTTCATTGGCCTATGTCTCTGTTTTTATACTGATACCATACTTTTTTGGTTACTATATATAGTATTGTTTAAAGTCTGGTAAAGTGATTTCTCTAAATTTGTTCTTTTCGTGTAAGATTGATTTGGCTACTCAGGCTCTTTTTGGGTTCCAAATGAAGCACAGAATTATTTATTCTAGGTCTATGAAGTATGGCATCAGTATTTTGATGGGCATTGCATTGAATCAGCAAATTGTTTTGGGTAGCATGGACATTTTAATAATATTGATTTTACCAGTCCATGAGCATATGTTTCTCCATTTGTTTGTGTCCTCTGTGATTTCTTTCCTCAGTATTTTGTAGTTTTCCTTGTAGACTTTTTTTTTTTTTCAGAGACAGAGTCTCTGTTGCCCCAGATAGAGGGCTGTGGCATCATCATAGCTCACAGTGACCTCAAATTCCTGGGCTCAAGTGATCCCCCTGCCTCAGCCTTCTGAGGAGCTGTGACTACAGACACCTGCCCTGACATCCAACTAACTTTTCTATTTTTACTACAGACCAAGTCTCACTCTTGCTCAGGCTGGTCTCAAACTCCTGAGCTCAACCCACCCACCCACTTTGGCCTCCCAGGGTGCTAGGATTACACATGTGAGCCACTGCACCTGGCCTTCCTTGTAGAGTTCTTTCACCTCCTTGGTTAAATATATTCCTCGTATTTTCTTTGTAGCTATTATGAATATGGAGTCTTTGATTTGACTCTCAGTTTGTGTATATAAAAATGCTACTGAGTTATGTACATTGATTTTGTATCCTGACACTTTGCTGAATTTATTTATCAATTCCAGGAGCCTCTTGGTGGAGTCCTTGGGGTTTTCTAGGTACAAGATCATGTTGTCTGCAAAGAATGATAATTTGGCCTTCTCTTTCCCTGTTTGTATATTAGCCTGGTTCCTTTATTCCTTTCTCTTTCCTAATTTCTCCTAATTTCTATGTTGAATAGAAGTGGTAATAGTGGGCACCCTTGTCTTGTTCCAGTTCTAAGGGGAAATGTTCTCAACTTTTCCCATTTAGCATGATGCTATCTGTGGGTTTGTCATATATGGCTTTAATAATTTTGAGATCTATTCATTCTATGCATAGTTTGTGGAAAGTTATTTATCACAAAAGGATGCTGGGTTTTTGTTAAATGCTTTTTCTGAATCTATTGAGATGATCATGTGGCCTTTGTTTTTGCTTCTGTTTGTGTGCTAAATCACATTTATTGATTTGTGTATGTCACACCATCCTTGTATCCTTCGGATGAAGCCCACTTGGTCATGATGGATTATATATATTTTTTTGATATGCCACTAAATTTGGTTTGCTAGTATTTTATTGAAGGCTTTTTCATCTATATTTATGAGGCATATTGGTCTGGTTTTATTGTTGTTGTTGTTGTTTTGTCCTTTCCTAACTTTGGTAGCAAGGTGATACTGGTTTCCTAGAATGAGTTAGAAAGAATTCCCACTTTTTCTATATTATGAATAATTTCTGTAGAATGAGTACCAGCTCTTCTTTGTAGATCTGGTAGAATTTGACTGTAAATCTATCTGGTCTGGGACTTTTTTTTGTTGGAAGTTTTTTTTACTACTGCTTGGATTTTTTAGTTCTTTATTAGTTATTATTTCTTCCTGATTGAGTCTTAGAGGTTGTGTGTTTTCAGAGGTTTGGCTATTTCTTTTTTTTATTATTATTAAATCATAGCTGTGTACATTAATACAGTCATGGGGGTACAGTGTGCTGTTTTTATATGCAATTTGAAAATTTTTCATCAAACTGGCTAACATAGCCTTCATGTCATTTTCTTAGTTATTGTGTTAAGACATTTATATTCTACATTTAGAAAGATTCATATGTACCCTTATAAGATGAACCATAGGTGTGATCCCACCACTCACCCTCCCTCCACCCATCTTCCCCCCTCCCCTCCCTTTCCCCTTTCCCCATATTCTTGGGCTATAATTGGGTTATAGCTTTCCTATGAAAGCTATAAGTTAGTTTCATAGTAGGGCTGAGTACATTGGATACTTTTTCTTCCATTCTTGAGATACTTTGCTAAGAAGAATAT
>CAUYTI010138841.1:0-23375 GCA_963575145.1 Galago senegalensis | reverse complement strand
GACCACAGGCGCCCGCCACAACGCCCGGCTATTTTTTGGTTGCAGCCGTCATTGTTGTTTGGCGGGTCCGGGCTGGGGATTTGAACCCGCCACCTTAGGTGTACGTGGCTGGCGCCTTAGCTGGTTGAGCTATAGGCGCCGAGCTGGGTGGGGACTTTCTAAGCCTATTCTCTATGCCTCAGTGTCTGGGGGATAAAATGGGAACAACAATAGTACCTTCCTACCTCTTGGGGTTTTAGTGCTAGGGTCAGGGTTGATGGTGATGTTGTCAAGAGCCCTGGTTCCATCTGTCTGTCCCACCACATTGCCTCCTACGAGGGCAGCTGGAACCCCGAGCATCACCACCTACCTGCAGAGGCTCAGAGAAGGGGGACATGTCCCTGCGGGCCTCTGTATTTTAAAGTCTTAATTGGAGCATAACCCACGTAAAGTACGCAGTAATAAGTGGGCAACTCAGTTGCTCCCCTGTGGCCAGCACCGGTCAACAAGCAGAACCCCACCAGCCCCCCAGGGGTTCCCCCTGCCCGGTCTTCCACGCACGACCCCAGTAAGGGTGAACAATATCCCGGAATCGAGCATCACGCCCCACTTCAGCCTGTTGAGGAGCCGGGTGCCAAGTGTAATCATACACTATCTCTGCCCCACGTTACATTAGCGTGGTGACCCCGGTGGGTCACAGGGTGTTAATTCTCGGCACCATTTCATATCCACTGTCCGCATACACCACAGCTTGTCCAATCTTGTCTTGATGAACATCAGTTTGTTTTCCGTTTTTGGCTGTCGAAACAGTGCTTCTGTGAGCATCCTTGCACACATCTTTTGGTACATATTAAGAGTGCATTTCTGTTAGGTATATACCTAGACGTGGAATGATTGGGTCAGAATGTGGCTATAGTCAGCTTTAACAGCCACCCAGGCATCATGCTTTTAAAACACTTTGTTATGAAAATTTTCAAACATGTAGAAAAGTTGAAAGAATAATGGTGAGCACCTGTAAACTCATTCCACCATTAGGCTTTTTCTACACTTGCTTTATCACATCTCCATCACTTTGTCTATCCATCTATCTATCCATTCATTCCTCATGTTGATGTTTTTGTCTTGCATCTAATTATAAGAGCAAAAATTATTTCCCATCTCCACCCCCCCACCACATCTGGCCTGCACACCTCACTGGTCACAATTGCCTCACACCCATGACTGTGCCAATCACGGGCCAACAGTTACACGATTGACGTAGACCAGTCAGAATTCATGCTCTGGAGCCAGGGCCGAGCCCTGCCCCACCGTGGCACCAGGCTGCCTGCTACACGACCAGTATGGTATTGAGGAAGAAGCAGGAGAAATGGCCCTCAGCTTACCATCTGCCTCTTTCTCGTTATCTCCAGAGACCACCTTGGCAGGCAAGAAAATGGGCAGTGTGGGACCTGAGCATCCCTCAAGGAAAGGCAACGTCTCCTATATGGCGGAGAGTGGGAACAAACAGTTGGCTTCTCTGCCTCATTTGCTCCTCATGACATTCACTCCCCGTGGGCCCTGGCAGTCCTGGGAGCTCAGGAAGCACGAGGTAGACTTGCTTCTCCGTCAGGGTCTGAAGGAGGCAGGCGCCTGGCCCAGCCTTGCTTCCGCTGCAGGCCGGTGAGCTGGAGCTCAGCCCTCCCATCCCTTGGCTTCTGATCTTGGGGTGGCTTCTGTCACCTTGGAAGAGGCAGGGCTGAGCACGTAGCACATGATGCACATGACGGATGTGCCCCCGGCACATGGCAAGTGCTCGATAAATATTCTGTTAATCAATTTTTCCAAAGCCTGATCTCAGGCTTTGGGCAAGTGTCTGCCCCTCCCCAGGCCTTGAGTTCCTTATCAGCAAAAATGGGAAAGTAAAGAAAAAGGACAATCGATAGAACAATCTCTGTCCCACCCGTCTAGAGTTCCAGGCCTCCGCCCCCAACCAGCAAGCAGTATTTGTCTCCTGCTCCCACCCCTCTCTCTGTAAAGGACTAAAGGAGGAGCTGCAGACCCGTGGTCCCAACAGTCTCAGTGTCACCTGGGAGCATGTTACACAAGCACATAACCAGGCCCCACCCCAGACCTCCTGAGTCAGGTGGTTACGATGCAGTAGGAGAGACGCCGGCGTTCACAGGTGAAGTGCATGCTGCCTGCCTGAGAACCACTCATGATAGAATTGCCAAGGGCCTTAGAAAATCTGCAGCTCATCCCACCCCCAAAGACTCGGAGTCAGTTGAGCTGAGATGGGGGCGCAGGTGGTTTTAAGCTGTAGTCTGGGCTGGAAACCATTGCTTTGCGAGTCTGCGGGAATACTGTGTCAGTTCTCTACTGACTTTCACATGTTCACCCATTTATTCATTCCTGTAGGTGCAGATGTATCTGTTTATGTTTGTTGCTTGTCTCTTTGGGGAATCCTGTTCAATGCCTTTGGGTATCCCCACCTATTCCCCCATTTAGCCACTTTAATCCACGTAGTCACTGAGTCTTTTCAAGGCACAGGTGTGAGCTCTGTGTGGAGGACAGTGGCAGTCTGGCTAGGGAATGAGAATGGGAAGAGTTAATATCAGTACAGTGCACGTGTGCCTGGCTGGGCAAGTCCAGGGATCTCTAGAGCATGGGGCAGTTGGGGACATTCCAAAAGGCTCTCCAAGTATGAGCAAGAGTTTACCAAGCAGACCAGAGGGTGAGGAGAGACACATTTGGCAGAAGGCAAAGCCTGACATAAGCACTGCCAGACCTGGCTCGGCGCCATAGCTCACTGAGTAGGGCACTGGCCACATACACGGAGGCTGGTGGGTTCAAACTCAGCCCGGGCCAGCTAAACAACGACAACTACAACCAAAAAATTAGCCAGGTGTTGTGGCGGGTGCCTGTAGTCCCAGCTACTCAGGAGGTTGAGGCAAGAGAATCACTTAAGCCCAAGAGTTTGAGGTTGCTGTGAGCTGTGATGCCACAGCCCTCCACTGATGGCAACATAGTGAGACTCTGTCTCAGAAAAAAGAAGAAGAACAGCCAAACTGGTGCTCAGAGTGTGCCCAGGCAGCTGGATGTAGCTAAAGGTAGGAGACTAGATCATACAGGGCCTTGCCGGGGGTGGCAAAGAGTTTGAACTTGGTTCTTAGTGGAGAGGGAGCCAGCTAGAGGGTTTTCAGCACATGAGTCTCCCCACTTGGCTTAACGCCTTAGAACAGTGGTTCTCAACCTTCCTAATGCCGCCACCCTTTAATACAGTTCCTCATGTTGTGGTGACCCCCCAGCCATAAAATTATTTTCGTTACTACTTCATAACTGTAATTTTGCTACTGTTGTGAATTGTAATATAAATATCTGACATGCAGTCGAGACCCATGGGCTGAGAACCACTGCCTTAGAAAGAACTCTCTGGCTGTGAATGGAGAGGGGGTTGGAAGTTCAGAAGCTGGAGACTAGCAAGGGGACCCTGCAGCCACCAGGTGAATCATGGCCCGGGTCTGGCAGGGGGAGGTGAAGGAGGTGAACAATTAAAGAATTGTTCAGCTTAAAGAAACATGACAATGCGCAACCTGTAATCTGGAATTGGATCCTCAACTAGAAAAACATTTTTTTTTCCTTTTGCTATAAAGGGCATCAGTGAAACAAGAAGTGAAATTTGAATAGGAAATGCAGATTAGATAATAATATTATATCAATGTTAATTATCTGATTTTGGTCTAAGTTATTCCCAAATGAAGAGGGCTGAGTTGAGATATCCTGGGGCGGGGGGAGCACCCCAGATGACAGTTCCCTATCACAGGCCCCTGGGAGCTTGGGGAGTGGGAGCAGGGATCTGGCTGAGGCTGAGGAGGTGTGATTCTGAGTGTCCCATTTGGCTCTCAAGCCCCAGATGGGGCCAGCTGCAGGCTCCACGTGACCACTAGTAGCCTGAGTGGGGGTTGGCTCCCTCCTTTAAATAAAGTCTAATGAGGCCATTGTTTAGTTGCAAAGCTTCCGCTTAAAAATACTCCCAAAGCAAGGGCCAATTTGTAACACAAATGTTTGAATGGGCTAGGATTTGGCAACAGGCCCTTGGGGAAATATTACTCTGGGGGTGAGTGTGCGGTGGGGGTAAGAAAAAAGCAAAGATACAGATACTGGTCTCCAGGTGCCCGGTGTCCTGAGTCCCTTCTCCCCTTGGTCCAATTCAGAAACCATCTGCTGCCCGGAGAATCATAAAATCGGCCCTTCCCAGGTGCACAGTCACCCTCCTGTCATCCCCTTGGGGGTGAGGCCCTTTGCTTGCACCCTCCCAGGGATGGGAGCTCACTCACTCCTGAGGCAGCTTCTCCTGTTGTTGAGGGTCCTCATCACGAGAATGTCTGGTTCCTTAGGTTGAACCGGAGCCTGTCTCCAGGGTGCCTTTCTCACCCCAGTACCACATCTGGGGCCGTGGGGAATCTGCACTTCCTGCCTTCATTCATTCATTTGCTCCATGTTTTACAAAGCAGATCCTTTCATTTCTGTAAGCCTCATGTTTTTCATCCATTAGGTGGGAGTAATTTGACCTACCTATAGGTTTTTACATGTGTTAATGACAGAGGTTAGCAGGGCTTAGTCAGCCGTGTGTGTGTGTGTGTGTGTGTGTGTGTGTGTTTGTGTGTGTGTGTGTGTGTGTGTGTGTGGCAAAACCCTGGCTCTGCTCGGGAATAGGAAACCAAAGGTAGATGCATTTGGAGCATTGGCACGTGGCGAACATTGTGCCAGGGCTGGGGCTGCATGAGACAGTTTTCCCCACATCCCCTGGCCCTGAAGAAGCCACAGGCTAATATGGGCAAGAGGAAGAAACAGGAGGGGAATCTGGAGAATGGGACTGGGCGGTGTACACTGACCCCAGGGCTTCCAGGAGGTGACTTCCCAGCTGAGACCTGAGGGTGGAGTTTGCCAGAAGCACAGGACCTGGTACAGGGATGGGCGCCTGTGAATGGGGAGGGTCCCGTGACAAACCAGAGCCTGTGTGTCCTTCTCCGCGTCCCCCACTGGGGGGCCCACCCCCATCTGGCTGTCATCCAAGGTCACACTTCTTCCTAGGTTGTGTGTTTATTTGTATAATTCCAGACTTGGAAGGTGCACAGCTCGTATGAAGTTTCTGTATATACTCTTCCCCCAGATTCCCCAAACGTTATTTTTCCGCATTTGCTGGCTTTATTATTCTCTCTTACTCTCTCTCCTCACACACACTACCTGTGTGTATACTGTATTATTATGTTTTGAGTCATTTGGGAATAACTTAGAACCCCTTTGCCCCTGAATATTTCAGCATTTCCTAAACACAAGGACATTCTCTCATTCAATCATAATGCATTGATCAAAGTTGGGTAATTAACATTGATACAATATTTTCTAATCTGCATATCTTATTCAAATTTTACCTCTTGTTTCAGCGATGCTGTTTATAGCAAAAGGAAAAAGAAATGTTTTTCTGGTCGAGGATCCAATTCAGGATCACGCTTTGCAGTCAGTTGTCACGTCTCTTTAAGCTGCACAATTCTTTAATCTTATTCTTTTATGACCTTGACATTTTTCTTTTTTTTTATTTCTTATAGCATAACTGTGTATATTAATGCAATCATGGGGTACAGTGTGCTGTTTTCATGTACATTTTGAAATAGTCTTATCAAAATGGTCAAGATAACCTTCGTGTCATTTTCTTAGTTATTGAGTTAAAACGTTCATACTCTGCTTTTAGAAAGATTCACTTGTACCCTTGTAGACCTTGACGTTTTTCAAGGGCATAGGCCAGTTGTTTTATAGACTGTCCCTCCATTAGTGTTTCTGGATGGTTTTATTATTATTTTCTTCTCTTCTCTCTGGATTGTTTTAAACCGTGTTTCTTGACATGATGGGAGGCTGATTTTCTCCATCAGAAAGGCTTGGGGTGCTTGTTGGGATGTAATTTCTGGGCATGAGCCCAGACTTCTTGCATTGGGGCAGGGCCTGGGGATGGCTTTTTATCCGGCACTCTTTCTGATTCTTATATGCACTGATTTAAAGCTTTCTGCTTCTGAACATGCAGGTAGGGTTCTGGGCTCTGGGCCTCTGGTGGGTGCTCAAAGCTGGTCCTTGTGACTTTAGTCTGTTCATCTGTACTCTGAAGCCAGAGCAGTGCATCTCTCACTTCCCCAGAACTGCTGGCAGAGGACAGGGGCTAATCCCTCAGGCTCTGGCCCAAAGGGAGCAGAAGCACTTGCATCTCCACGCCTGCTGGAGGCTTTCTTGCTCCTCTTGCCTTAATATTCCCTCATCTTAGGCCGCATGTGGTGGCTCACGCTGGTAATCCCAGCACGTTTACCCCAATAGCTAGAAGAGAAGATTTGAAATGTTCCCAACACAAATCATCCTCAAAGGGATGGATATGTGAAATACCCTGCTTTGATCATTACACATTGTATCAAAAGATCACAGGTACCCCAGAAAAATGTATAATTATTATGTATTGATGATTTTTTTAAAAAGGCATTTATTCCAGAAAACTCCTGCACTCCGACCTGTGTCTTGTCTCTGCTTCCTGGGAGGCCAAGGCAGGTAGATTGCCTGAGCTCCCAGGTATAATACCAGCCTGAGCTAGAGGGAGACCCTGTCTCTAAAAAGAAAAAATAGCCAGGCATTTTGGTGGGCGCCTATAGTCCCAGCTACTTGGGAGGCTGGGGCAAGAGAATCGCTTGAGCCCAGGAGTCTGAGACTGCTGTGAGCTATATGCTATGGCACTCTACCGAGGGCGACAAAGTAACACTCTGTCTTAAAAAGCCAAACCAAACCAAACCAACTTTCCTTCCTCTGAGATCTTTGTGAAGCCAGAAAAGCAGCCTGCAAGACAGAATCTGAGAAGCTAAGCTGAAGCGGTACAGCTGACCTAGTTTGCTCAGCCCACTTTCTCTCCCCATCCCTTCCATGATTATCTAGTTAAGGTTTCACCGTGATTGTGAGGATGTTTATCTCCAAAGGTTTGGGGGAGGAGGCACACTTAGTAAGTGTGGTTACATTGTTAAAGTAAAGGCTACTTTTATGTTGTTCTCTTTGATGATTCGTTTAGATACAGTTAACATTTTCTAGGTTTGTTTCCTTGTATCCCATTATAAAAATTATAACTGAGGCAGAACAGTCTTTGAGAGGCTACTTATCACTCTTCTCCAGATGGCTGGCCTTGTGACAATAAAGCATATTGGACCTAATTCCTGTCTCTGCATTTGACTGACAGTGGCAAGGTGCCAGACCCTCTTCCTCCAGTAACATTTGCCTAGTGTCCTGTGCTGTGTCTGTGCCCATGGAGGCCATTGTCATATAGTGGAAAGATCTGCGCTCGGCTGTCATGACTTGCAGCTGTGTGACCCTGAGGGTGTTGCTTTCCCTCTCTGATAAGTAGAAACAATTACCTACAAGCATTGCAGGTTTGTGGTGGGTTGTAAACAGTATTCCATGAGAAAGTGCTACGCACAACAGAGAAAGCATTCAGGAAATGTGAATGTTCTTTCCTTGTCCCTGCCTTCCTGTGATTTGGACAACTGCTGTGTGAGGTACAGATGACGAGGGACCTCCAGCTGCAGTGCCTTTGGGACCCACCACAGTGTTTGAGCCAAGTTCACATTCCCCCTGGTAGCTCCCAGTCAAGGACGGGCACAGTGGAGTTACGAGGGCCTGGATATTTCTCCAGCGTGCAACTCATCTAATGACAGACGGCCCTTGATCTGGGCTCCCTCCAAGTTTGGCTGAGACTGTGCCAGGGCTTCCCTGAGGTCCAGAGCTCCTCCTACCTGTGCCTTGTTCCATCACGCCCTCCTTCCACAGGTGTAGAACCACCACAGCATCCCCACCCACCCCTGCCTTTCTCCACTGTGTTGTTTAAGGACGTTTACCCCAATAGCTAGAAGAGAAGATTTGAAATGTTCCCAACACAAATCATCCTCAAAGGGATGGATATGTGACATACTCTGCTTTGATCATTACACATTATATCAAAAGATCACATGTACCCCAGAAAAATGTATAATTATTATGTATTGATATTTTTAAAAAGGCGTTTACTCCAGAAAACTCCTACATTCCTACCTGTGTCTTGTGTCTGCTTCCTGGCAAACCAGAACTGACATCAGATGGCCTCAAGTAAAATGCCAAGACATTCTCTCAAAAACACCAGGTGAAACACGGCGGAAGCATCTCTGGGACCCCTGGTTTCTCCCTAGACCAGTGGTTCTCAATCTTCCTAATGCCGCGGCCCTTTAATATGGTTCCTGTGGGTCGCGACCCCCAGGTTGAGAACCGCTGCCCTAGACAATGTTCGGATATTATTAGAGTTGTCTGTCAGGGTTGGTCTCCTCACCCATGTCCATTAGCATTTTTTAGCACAAGCAAACTCTCCTCCAAAAGCAAAATATGCACCGTCCTTAATCATATGTGCATTGCAATGAGACATCTTGTCAGTAAATTGTCCTCCTCCACATTGGCAAGCCCATGTGACTTCAAAAAATGCAGTTTATTATGTATTTCTGATTATAAAAATAAGGCCCTGGCTGTGACACAGGCAGAGGTGCTAGGTGTCAGAAGAACAAAGATGCAGGGGGAGCCCAAAGACAGAAATGGAGGAGGCCAGCAGGCTGGAGCACCGCCTCAGGGTCACCTGGACCTGATGGCGTCATCGTCCTGAGGGTAAAATGAGAAAATGCTTGGGGGTGGTTGGTGCAGGGCCTCGGGGAATAGTCATGTCATTCTCATCACTGTTATTATTGCCTGCACTGCTTCGATGACACCCAGCTTCTCAGAGCAGTGCTGGGCACGGCTCAGTGAGCCTGAAGTGTGTCCCAGGGAAGATTCTAGGAGGAGCACAGAAGGGATGGTTTGTGAGGACGGAGGGAGGACTAAGCAGCTGGCTCTGTGACGTAGTCACCGAACACATCAGAATGGCCTATCGGAGTGTTCCCTATGCACCAAGCCCTGTCCCAACCAAGCACTTGATGCTTAGTGAGCCCCAAATCCTCAACCCTGAAAAAAGATACAGCACAAGGGGCCGGTCACTCCAGCATTTCCACCCAAGTGAGGGGACAGGAAAAAGAGATGGCAAAATGGTTTCTTCATTGTTAGCTCAAAACCCACCTCAAACTGAAAAGGGGTTAGAGTTGGAGAAGCCACAAACTGGAAATGTCCTTGGAAGAAAATATACGTGTTACACTTAAACCTACCCGTATATAAGCTGTGATTTAGTTGCCTAAGATTTAATGTGAATTTCCAACAGATCCTCGAAATATGAATATTATTATGTTAATTATAATGTTAATATCCTCAATATACTTAAAAACCTCTTCCAAATACATAAAACAAATACTAAAACAAGATGCCTCTGAGCTATACACTCACAAAATAAATACGGAAAGCATATGAAAAAAAAATAAAAAATCCCAGCATCTAATCTATCTTTAGCTATGGAACTGAAAAAGAGTTTTAAAAATAGCAAGACCTGGTTTTGGAAAGGGTGTGGGGAAGTTATCACTACCGTGTACTTCTAGGGCAATGTTTTTTAGCCTTTTTAATCTCACGGCACACTTGAACCTATAGTTACACTTTTGCAGCACATTTAAATGATGTTGATTAAAAAAAGAGTAAAAAAAAAAGGATATACTTACTGTGCTCTCAAAAATAATTAACAATTTTTAAATATTTTCATGGCACACCTAGGATCCTGTCATGGCACACCTGTTCTAGGGGGAATAAAAATGGGCACAACATTTCCTGGGGGACAAGTTAGCCCTAGGTATGAGTAACTTTAAAAACACCCAGAGTTTTTGACTCAGAAATTCTGCTGCTACTAGTTTGCCCAAAGGGCAGAGAGAGGTGTGCAAATTTGGTCTTCAGGACTGAGAACTGTATTTGTGATCTTTTCTGTCGGTTGGATCAAGGATTGTGGTCGCCTAGTCTGGAAAATGTTCCTTCCTCAAAGCATTCTGTGTGGCGTTGGCTTTAAGGGGAGAAATACAAAGTCCACAGCCAAAATTTCTTGAGCATTCTGTGAGCTACAGATCCCACCTGAGGCCTGGGACATTGGAAGGTCCCCGGAGAGACCCACAGGGCATCCAGAGCCTCTGTTTCCATACTGCAGAGAGCCCAGAGGAAATTGCACAATTACCCACCACCAGGGTGAGCTGGGGACCCCAAATGCCACATTTCTTTGCTTTTGCCTAGAATGATATCAGCTCAGTGCTGTCACCCTGGTTACCTCATGCTAATCAGAGCTCTAATTAGGAGGCACATCTGATTAATAAAAAGGGGAAACAGCTTAGTTATTAAGCGACAGTTTGGTAGATGAAATCCTTCAAACATGGGGCGGTGGGTAGGGGACAGACCCTGCTTACAGAGGTCCTTGTCGGGGAACAGTCAGCTGGACTGACCGTCTGTTTGGAGAGCTCAGTCCAGGCCAGGCACTGCCTTATGTGCTTCCCTTGCTTTAACTCATTTCACTCCAACAACTTCGTAAGAAAACTGGGACACAAAGAGACTTAAACAACGTGTTCAGAGGTGCACCGAGAGTGGGCAGCAGAGCCCGAACTCGCTCCAGGGTCTGTGTGACCCCAGAGCCAGCCTTGATGGCTGCTTCATTGCCATTTGCCGCTCATCTGTCCGGCCGCTCATTCATCCTCTCATTCATTCCTTCACGGATCTGTTGATCTTTTACTGTGTCTCTGGCACTGTTCTGGGCATTTAGGACACAGTAGAGAATTAGAAAGAGTCTCCCTCCTCCTGGAGCTTCCTTTAGAGTGGAGGGAGGTGGCCCATAAGTTAATAAGCACGTGAGTGCTAAGAATAAGAAAAATAAACAGGGTGGGGGCAGAGAGAGATGGGAGAGTGTTATTTTAGCTGGGGTGGTCAGGGCAGGCCTCAGTGAGGGGGCAGGAAAGAGCAGACCAGGTAGGAGAACGAGAAAGTGTAATGGTCTCAAGGCCTCCTCAGATGGAGCACCTCTGTGTCCTGCCCCCGCCCCCTCTGCCCTCCGTACCACCTCTTCCCATGCTCGGTTTTGGGCAGGCTTGGGACCAGTGTGTGTAACCGAAGTTCCCGTGGCTAAGTCATCCTATGGTCCCTGACTTAAGTGGCTCCCTCCCCAGCAAGTCATTGCTGACTTTCTAGGTTAAATCAGGAGCCTCCTTGGTGACCCTGTGGCCCCCAAGCCTAGGAAACAGCGAATGCATAAGTCTGGTGGCAGGGACAGCATTGGAGGTCTGAAGGGACCTGTATGGCCAAGCGCCTTATGTGAGGGAGTGAGGGATATGCGTGGAGGTCAGGTCGTGGACACATCACAGGCCAGAGCAGGGACATAGGACTTTGTTCTGTGTGCAGCAGAGAAGTTGGAGGCCTAGAATAGGGAGGTGGCATGAGCTGATTTACGTTTCACAAGATCAGTCTGGCTGCTGTAGCACATAGACCACAGGGGCAGGACAGGAGGGGGAGACGAGTCAGCATCTGTCCTTGTGGTCCAGTCTAGAGACCACAGTGGCAGTCTGGGCCAGGTGGAGGTGGCCTTCCTGAATTCCACCTCTCGGACAGCCAATCAATAGCCCCACCCTGGACCTGTTCAACCCACCTTGACGCTCCTGGTTCCTCCCCAACTGCCTTCTCGATTGGTCTGCCACATACGGGAAACTGGAGCAGTTGTGACCACTGGGTCCCGTGTGCCAAGGAAGGCCTGTCTGAGTGTTAAGGGGTGAGATAGCGGTTTGCCACCGCAGGCTTCTGCTGTGTTTGCCCCCCAGCATCTACACACATTCCCTCCTTTCTCCTTTGGGGCCCCACCTTTCTTCTGATTCTTGGTTCCTATGTTTGGTTTAATTGATCTATCCCTGCCCCAGCTGTGCCGCCTGACAACTCAACAGGTGGCCAGGTGACCAGGCCTGGCCACTCTGCATGCTCTATCCTCCTGGCCACACTGGTTAGGAGACGAGCCTATGTCCTAGGCCAGTCCAGTGAGACCTAGTCCAGTGAGACCCAGTCTCAGGATTGTGACAAAAGTATTAGGGACAAGAAGCTCACGTGGTTGCCAGTCAGGAGGCTGGAAGCCTGAAGCACCTGGGAGGTTTCTCTCCCTCTGTCATTAAGCGTAGAGAAAGTCTGAGGGTAAAACCAGGGCAGAGAAAGCAGTTCCCTGAGAGAGAAAGGCAGATTTCTGAGAGATGAGGAGAGACTGACTTCTGATGCCAGCCTATGAGCACGTGGATCCAGCCATGGCTTGGAAATTTTGATGAGCCAACAAACTCTTTTTTATGCTAAAGAAAGTTTGAGTTAAAGTTTCTGTCCATTTCTGAAGCAGATGGCAAGCTCCTCGTGAGCACTTAAGAAGAGGTGGGATCCTTTTCTTTGGGTACAAAGTGTAGGTATCTGCGATACCATCCACACCTGAGCACCTGTGAGATGCAGGATCTTGGGCTTCACCTCAAATCTGTTGAATCAGGGTCCACATTTTGACAAGATCCCGCCACCCAGGTGATGTCCTTGTACACTGCAGCTGGAGAAACACTTCTCTAAAAACAATTAAGGCTTCAAAAAAGAACTAAATGACTTTTAAGATGCTTCTCAATCTTGAGCCCTCTCTAACTGGTTTCCAACTTTTCTTGAAAAAGCTGGAGAGTAGAGAAGCTGGGAGGCCTGGGGAGAGCTGGTGCAGAAGGGAGGGAGTGGAGCCAAGGAAGTCATGGTTGCCAGGCTTGGAGGCTGAGGCTCAGACTGCAGCATTTCTTTTAAGTTTGACCTCTAAGTGCTCAAAGTCAAAGGGCCAGGAGAGCTACAGCCAGACAGCAGTGCAGGGGAGAGAGGGGAGGAGGAGCAGCCAGTGCCTTTCAGGCAGGAGGCAACTTCTTTAAGTTAACTCCTTGTTTGCTCTCCTGAGGGAACAGCACTTTCTGTTTCTCAAAAAGCCCATAAGGACAATTTTTAGTTCTCTAAGTGTTCTCCAGACGTCTTTCCAAAAGGAATGTATTAGTTTGCAATCCCATCGGCAGTGTAGAAGTGTTCCCTTTAATTTTTTTTCTTATAAAACCTATTGTAACCAAAATTTCTATCATGACATGCATATGACTTTTGTTTTTTTATAATTCAAAATCTCATTTTAAGCATGGAGATCTTAACAATTCGTTGTTACAGCATTTTTAAAGTCATCCGAAAAGAGTTTTGAATGGAGTGTTATAGCAACCCTGGAAAAATAATATAAGCACCAATGCCAGGCAGTGCTTTATTCATGTTGATGCAACAATTTGTTGAAACATGGCTACTACCAATAGCTCCTGTTTCCTGAATGCCTTTACTATGTAGCAGATGATTTATATACATTATTTTCTATCATTTTATTTTATTTTTTGAGACAGGTTTCACTTTGTTGCCCTAGGTAGAATGCAGTGGTGTCATCATAGCTCACAGCAACCTCAATCTCTTGGGCTCAAGCAAGCCTCTTGCCTCAGCCTTCTGAGTGGCAGGCATCCTTTACAATGCCTGGGTAGTTTTTCTATTTTTAGTGGAGATGGATCCCACTCTTGCTCAGGCTTGTCTTGAACTCCTGAGCTTAAACAATCTCTCCTCTTCAGCCTCCTAGCAGGAGACACTGTGCCTGACCTATATTCATTATTAATTTTACAAAAACTCTGTGAAAAAATGAAAAGATTGAGTAAAATTGCTTAAGATTATCCAGTGAGTGAAAGAGCTGAGATCAGGCTTGAGTCTGTTCAATTCCAATTCCCATGTGTTCTCCACCATAATGCTTTATGCAGTGGTTCTCAACCTTCCTAATGCTGCGACCCATTAATATAGTTCCTCATGTTGTGGTGACCCCCAACCATAAAATTATTTTCGTTGCTGGTCACCACAACATGAGGAACTGTATGAAAGGGTTGCGGCACTAGGAAGGTTGAGAACCAGTGCTTTATAGCATTATTGATTTTTCTTTAAGAAGAGATAATTGTCCTAATATGGATGCATCTGTGGGAAGGCATTTTTACTTTTATTTTAAAAGGGTCATGATCTATCATAATATCAAATTTGGCTTTCCAAACGCTAATAAAATGCATCCATTCTCCTTTGAGTTCACTAAATTTCACATAGCCTCTTTTTATAGCGTTTATCTATAGAGTTTAACTTTTTCTAGATTCCTTATGGAAAGTATTCCTATTGTAAATAAAATCACTTTTTGCATTTTCTACACTTATGACACGAATTTTAAAGCGTACTAATGAGAGTCTATGAGTGTTAAACTAAGGAATTTCCACATTCTGGCAAATTATGTTCAGTGGTGGCACCTACTGACGGTGTATGATATTGCAGCCTAACATCATTTAGGAAACACATTTTTAACATTTTAGAAAAGGAAGAAGCTCTTCTGTCAAGTGTTAACACTACAGAACGTAGTGTGCCATTGCCTCGTGGAACTCAGACCGTGCCCTACAGGCCCAAACAATGTAACCTAATTCTATATACCCTCATTTTTTAAAATCTGAAATTTAAAAAAAAATACAGAGCGTATATACTGGAGGAACACAGTGTGGCTGCAAGTAGTCACGGAAAGTGCATGGCACTTTTTTTTTTTTGCCATCTCGGTTTATTCAGTATTTAGGTATGAAAACAAATATATGCCATGACTTAGACTGCAAAATTGGCCTGAGTTGTCATCTATGACGGAGATCTTCCGAAAGAGCCTATGTTCCACACACATTTATTATTGTCTTGCTATTAAAGGCGCTTCAGGGTAAAACTTTTAGAAATTATGGATCTAACTTATTTCCTTTGCGTGAAAGGTAAGGAAATGATGTTACAGCTCTAGACCTGGGCACAGACACAGGTTGGGGAAGAGAGTTTCCGACTTTCATTTTACTTTCTTGCCATTGGGATTGCCCAGAAGATTGTCATCTGTATAATGTGCTTCAAAATAGCTGGAAGAGAAGAATTTTAATGTTTCCAACACAAAGAAAAAGATATGGATTCTATAATAGGAAAAGGGGCTCTTAGGAAGAAAACGAGTGTCTGCTATGCAACGCATCATAAAACAATAGAAATGAATATCCCCAAAGGCCCAAGAAGAAACTTGCAGAGGGGAAGTTACCCTGCTAGAATAGAATGGGTAAGTGAAAGAGAGACTCACTTTGAGGGAATAAAGAAAGGAAAAACAGGAGGAGAATGCTTCCGTCCATCCCTTCTGCGTGTCCTTCTGAAAGGACACATTTGGAGGAATGAGGAGAACGCTTCCATGCATCCCTTCTGCATCTGGAAATTTCATTTCTGACTCCAGGTCGCCACAGCTGAGGTAGCCTAACATCTTATGGCCTCCTTTCCCAGCTAGGGTATACAAAAGTATAAGAAGGATGGTGATGTGCTCTGCAGGCTAGGGAAGGGCAGGAGAGAAGGGTTTCTGTCTGGCAGCCTCTACCCCCAACACAACTCCAGGGCTCTCTGTGCTGACACCTGCACAAACTCATGAAGGCTCCATCTGGCCTTACTGCCCACCTGCTTCTGGGGTTGTGGTACCTTGTGAGAGAAGATGGGGCAAGATGGTGAGAAGGAAGGCATTGTTCTCAGGGAAAATTAGGAGCTTTGGGGGGTTCTATGAATGCAACTGAGGATCCTGTCTCACAGTGTAGGTCATAAAGATAATATAATGGAAGTTGATGTAGATAATTTTGTCCATGTTGCATATTCTTATTATGTTCTTCATTATCCTCAGAAGCTAGATTGTAGGATTCTTTTCCCCCTCAGGCAAGATTAAAAGGGTCAAAGGGATATTATTTTAATGAATCACTAAGACAGAATCATATTACAAAATAATTAGAAGAGGCGTCCTTAATCATCTCTTTGGAAATGAAAAATATTTTAAAAGGCAGACCTCAGGAAGATTTTTTTGTACTAGAAAAGTGTTATAAATGTTTCTTAGCATAAAAGAGATCATGTACTTGACTATCCTACCTACTTGTAATTTAGATAAACCACCTTTAGTTATACTACAGAGACCTCATGCTTCTTTCACAGATCTACATAGTGTCCCAAAGGTCTCATGCAAACCTAGGGAAAATGGGAAATTATAGTTAAATATTTCTTTATGTGTTGATACATAAATACAAAAATATATAATATAAAATATAGTATGACTTTGTTCATTTTTCCTATATAGGGCAACTTTTGGGACACCCTGTGTTATACGATGCTGAAAATTCAGAGATTTATAAATCACTTAATGTGTGTTATTTTCCATTATGGAGTATTTCAAAATTTGCATATTCACTAATGCAACAAATATTTCTTGAATGCCTAATATGTGCTAGGAAGTATTCTGGGTGCTTGGGCTATGTTTATGTACAAAATACACCAAAGATCCAAGCCCTAATGAGCTAATATTCCAGAGAGGAAAAGACAGGCAATGAATTATAAACATAATTAATAAATTTGCTGTGATAAAATAGCTAGAAGAGAATAATTTGAATGTTTCTAGTATAAAGAATAGATATAATTTCAGATCATGGATGTCCCCTCAGTCTGATTTCATCTTTAAACATTATATGAAGGTATCACATTATCACATGTACTGTAAAGTGGGTACATAAATATGTATCAATTAAAATAAATACACAAATTAATACTTAAAGAATAAACATACTATGATAAAAGGTGGTGCAATGGAGTTTAAGCAGAGCATAGTGTGAAAACAGACAGGGCAAGAGATGTTTTGTTTTTTTAAATAAAGTTATTGCCTTTTCAAGTTTTCTTAAGAAAGTCTGTCCACCAGGACAGGAGACCTCCTGGAACAAGTTTTAAAGAAATACAAATATTCCATATATGTATTTGCACATATATATGTTGCATTACATGGGTACAGAAATACAAGCTAAATTAAAATTAATGCCAACTACATACATATTTGTATTTTTTACACTGAAAATTCATCACTGTGTCTTTCACTAATTTGAAATTTATGTTAATTCTTTTTCTTGATTCTAAAACCTTGCTTATGTTAGAAAATTGAGAGCATTGGGGAGAAAAGAAATAAAAATCACCCATAATCCTCCTTCTCATAGATAACTATTAATATCTTAGAAAAATTCTTTTTTTTTTTTTTTTGAGACAGAGCCTCAAGCTGTCCCCCTGGGTAGAGTGCCGTGGCATTACAGCTCACAGCAACCTCCAACTTCTGGGCTCAAGCGAATCTCTTGCCTCCACCTCCCAAGTAGCTGGGATCACAGGCACCCGCCACAATGCCCAGCTATTTTTTGGTTGCAGCTGTCATTATTGGTTGGCGGGTCTGGGCTGGATTCGAACCCGTCACCTTAGGTGTACGTGGCTGGCGCCTTAGCCAGTTGAGCTATAGGTGCCGAGCCAGAAAAATTCTTTCCTTTCTTCTTCCCTACACTCTATCCTTTTCTTCCCTTTCTCCTTCCCTCCCTCCCTCCCTCCCTCTCTTCCTTCCTTCCTCCTACCTAGATAGAATGAAAAATAACTGTAGTATATATGCCAAGTGTCTCACACCTGTAATCCTACCACTTAGGGAGGCTGAGGTGGGAGGACCACTTGAGGCCAGGAGTTTGAGAGCAGACTAAGCAACATAGTGAGATCCCATTTCTACAAAAAATGGAAAAATTACCTCCCATCAGGTGTATTGGGAAATGTTAACCTAGAGAAATCTCTTTAGCCATAGCAATAACCAGAAGACAGCTAACATATCTTGAACACCAACTAAGTGCCAAACATTACATAATTTGGTATAACTTAATTTTATATCACATTTTTACAAGGTTGTTTTCTTGCTTGTTTTCAGTTTTGGAAACTGAGGTTCACTGATACTGGACACATTTGCTCCTGTTCATATCTGGTGCTGTGGACTGGAATCTACCAGGGGTCCTCAAACTACCTCCCGTGGGTCATGTGCGGCCTGCCGAGGACATTTATCCGGCCCGCCGGGTGTTTTTGCTGCCTCTACCTGTCCTGCTTAGCAGCTGACTTGTCCCGGGCCTGCAGTCTGGCCCTCCAATGGTCTGAGGCACAGTGAATTTGTCCCCTGTTTAAAAAGTTTGAGGACCCCTGAAGACCTTACTCTAAATCTCATAGGTTTTTTTTTTTTAACCAAATTTTGCTGTATAGATTCATTACATTTTTATTTTATTTTATTTTATTTTTTAGAGACAGAGTCTTACTCTGTCACCCTCAGTAGAGCACTGTAGCATCACAGCTCACAGCAACTTCCAGCACTCCAAGTTAGGTGATTCTCTTGCCTCAGCCTCCCAAGTAGCTGGGACTACAGGTGCCCACCACAACGCTTGGCTATTTTTTGTTGCAGTTTGCTGGAGCCAGTTTGAAGCCACTACCCTGGGTATATGGGCCTGGTGCCCTATTCACTGAGCCACAGGCACTGCCCAATTCATTACATTTTTATTTGGTAAAATAGATCTCTTGCAGGACTTAAGGATACTAGCTTCTAAGCTATGTTAATTGCTTACAATGGTAAAAAACTTACCTGAATATTTTTTATTTCCCCAAAAAGCAATTTAGCACTCTCCCTTCTCTCTTTCTCCTCCTAACTGGTAGAGGAAGTAAATTGCTTGGTGGTGAGGCAAGAATGAATGTCCAAAGACAAATTAAGTTTGGTAAATATTGTTAATGGTAATTTTCTTTTGAAAAACATATGATGTGCTATATACTCTTACATTGTATAACTTTAACTTTACCTTAGAAATGAAAACAATGTGAGCTAATTATTTGTACCTTCATATTAATTTGAAATGAAAAATATACAAAAAGGATAATACAATTGCAAAAAAAAAAAAAAGGAACATGCTAAAACTGGAAACAATTTTAAATGAATTTATGGCAGAACCATTGGCCTCCCACTTCCTTATAGTTAAAAAATATCCACTTTACCTTGTAAATTGTCTTAATAATTAATCTATATTATAGGATTAATCTTTATTGTTTTGTGGAAAAGATGAATTTCTTTCATACTGTTTAGTAGCTTATGGAACTGAAATATTATTAAAATAAGTTAAAGGCTGAGGGCATGGTGGCTCACACTTGTAATCCTAGCACTCTGAGAGTCCGGTAGGTGGACTGCCTGAGCTCAGGAGTTTGAGACCAGCCTGAGCCAGTGATACCTCATCTCTAAAAATAGCCCAGAATTGTGGTGGGTGTCTTTAGTCCCAGCTACTTGGGAGGCTGAGACAAGAGAGTTGCCTAAGCCCAAGAGTTTGAATTTGCTGTTAGCTGTGACATCAGAGCACTCTACCAAAGGTGACAAAGTGAGACTCTGCCTCAAAATAAAATAAAATAGTTAAATGCTATATGTCCTTTTGGGAAAAAATGGACTTAAATTTTTCTTATTATTAAAATTAGCATCAAAGTTTTGGTGGAATACTTGAGTATTATTTTTCTCTAATTCACTTGCCAAATTTTGACTATCTCCCATGTTTTATATAATGAAGATAATACTGCTAGAGACATTGTAAGTTAAGGAATATATTGGAAATTTAAAGGAGATTCAATCTCTCCTTGCTTCAAGATATCCTCCCCCAACTGCTAGTAATCTTCCTTAGACATTAGAAAGCATGAGAAATGTCTCTGTTTCTTTTGTGTCACCCACTACCACACACACAGTACAGTTTCCTGAAAATGAAGAAACTTCTAATAAATGACACTGACGAATAGTAGCAGCCAAAATAGATAATTGACCAAGGTGAGAGTTAGGATATGTGTAGAACTGGCAGAGTGCTCAAAACTGTACTAATTTACAGAAGATCTTTAAGTCGTCAGGAATTTTCCCTTAACCTCTCATTGAGAAACTACTCTGCATTTGAATTAACATTGTGCTACAGAATAACTAGAGAATTATAATTTGGTATACCAAATGTGTTCTTACACAAAGGAATATCCTATGGTTTCTTTGTTAATAACTGACTAAAGTATAAATAACATGCATGTAAGTGCTTCAGAAAAAGAAATTAGAAATGAGCTTTGGTGGCTTTACTTCACTATAACTTCTTCCAACTATTCTCCATTGCAATAGCTCCTCAAGGGGCTTTGCCAGATTTAGGAGAAAATTCAAATGAAGCATTGTATTTCATTTTTATTATGTTGTTTTCCACTTTAAAATATATTAAAATTTAGTGCACTATGATCCAGGGTAATATTTTATAAGACTATCAAGTCTAACATTTGAATTGCTTAGATCATCTGATTATATCATATCTGATGGTATTTTGATAAGGTTACCATCAGCTCCCCTTCCATTTGTAAAAATATTGTAACAAAAAATGCATATATATTCTTCACAGCACTGTTCTCTTAAACTCTCTGAATTCCCCATTTGTGACTAATTAAAATTCTTTCACTGAGAAACCAACTTTGGCTGATTTAAGAAGTTGATTGGAGAGATACTGAGTGACTCACAGATATGACTGGGAAGCTGTAGAACAAGGTCACTTTTGAGGGCCCTGGAAGCAATCACTACCTCTGTAGGTTCTGCTGGCTGGAAGTTCAAACTGCAGCAGAAAAGTGTCCCGCTGGCCTTGTCTGGATCACATGGTTGTCCCTTTCCTAGGTGAGGGCCCAGGTCATTTTAGATCAAACTGAGGCCAGTGGGGAGAAAGATAAAAATTTTCCTAAAGGATGTTGAGGTGAGTCTGCAGAAACCAAGAAAGCAGCAGGCCTCTCTGAACATTTTATGGAATATTAAACTAGAATAGCATTCCTCAGAGAACAGGCACATCTTCTACTTTTTTTTTTTTTTTATCATTATTTGAGTATCACATAAAATACAAACCCAAGATCAATAAGAAAATATATTACCCAATAATTGAACCTAAAACATGTAATTGACAAAGGGTTCAGGATATGTCTAAGATCGAATTATTAATAAGAAGAATTCCCATTTATAAATGAAGACGTTAATGTATCTGCAACCCAAGTTTTAACCCCAGGCTCAAATAGATAGAAAATTTTATTATAATATTCAGAAATATTGTGATTTTATTACAAGTATCTGTTGGGAGAGAACTGCAGTGACTGCCTGAGCTCTGGATTATATCCGCACAAGTAATTTTGTGGTGACCATATTTAGAAGAAAGAGATAATGTCTCTTTTTGGAATAAACGGTAGACAGGTTAACTGTCCATTATAATAAAGATAATATATCATTCTAGAGCAAAGTTCAGGTAGGCTTACTGGTCACTATAAAAGACTCAGGGTTCCTTTCCTGTAATGCACCCTACTGCTTGTGCAGGTGTCACCTGCCCCTCTTCACTCACCCTGCGGGAATTAGGGCTCAGACAATTGGCACAAGAAAATGTTAACACTGTGGCTAATTTACTGTTGCTGTGAGTAATGAAGTCTTCTGCCTCTGACTCGGGAGTCTCCTGTCTTCTGCCAACACTCATGAAACTGTGGTAAGCTGACTTGTTATCTGCAAGTAGGATAAAATCTCGGGCCTTTTACAGTTCTTTGTCATATCTTTTTGGCCTTTTTAATGCTGACCTTTTTCTTTATAGGTAGAGAAACCGAAGGATTTATTGAGTCCTTACCATGTACTAGTTACAGTGTTCAGCTTTTCATATGTATTTTGTAATTGAACCTTAAGTAGCCCCATAAATTAATAATTATTGTCTTCATTTTAAACCTCAGCACTTGGAAAACATTGAAGCCATCAGAATTCATTTCAGGGAGTCTGATTTTGGTGATAGAATACCCTGGTAAGTCCTCAAGGACACATTGAAAAATAAGTAATGACCATTAGCAGCCATATTTATGACAAGAAGGGGGGGCGGTTCTTGTTGCTGCTGAGGGGAGGAAAAGAGTAGGAAGTTAAAGAAAAGAGTCAGAGAAGTCAAAGGTTGGGCACTAAATGGAGACAGGCAGAAAAGAATGTAAAAATAAAAATAACAAAATGATGGATTTGTGGTAGAGGGAGAGGCAGGCACACAAATTCTGTTTTAGACAGGAAATTTCAGTGGAATGGTATGAATGCAATTCCTCCTCATGTGTCCACAAATCTTCAGGACAGACTGTACAAACCATGAGAAAATCATTGTAAGGATTAGATTACTTGTGGAACCTAAAAGGTTCTGATTTTTCTATCCAAGTTTACATCCAGATTGCCATGAGGTTTTGAGGGGTTTTGGTGACAGGGTCAAATAGGGAAAGCCAAGCTATAGCTCAGGGGCTGGATTGCTCCAGCTCATGTCTGGAACAATAACTCAAGGAAAGCCTGAAGTTCACAGAAGTTAAATGTTTTGCTCTAACTCCTAGACTGCCTTAGGGTACTGCATGTTGGAGATATAATTATAAATAAGGCTCCTGCTCTACTCGGAGCAAATAGATGAACAAGTGAAACAGACGTGTAAATGGGATAGGTGATAAAAGAACGTTAGTAGTATAAGGAAGCTGGTGTGGTTGGTAGCATAGAAGCTGAGATGAATGCATGCCGTGGGGGAGACTTCTCTGTGGAAAGGTCTGTGTTATGCTGGGAAGATCTCGTACTATTGTTGGCAGGGGATGTGCTGGAAAGAGCTGTAGGTTGTAGATTGTCTGGAGTTAGTCCCTTATTCTACAGACCACTGGTTTTCAAACTTTTTAAAATAAGGCCCCTTTCTGTCAAATAAACTCTTAAAAGAAGCTCTAATGTACACAGCAGACGAAAGTGATGGGTCTTTTTGTGAATTAGGTAGCAGACCTGGGCCCTGAGCACTTCACTCTCCAGCGCCCCTCGTGGTGACTCTTAGGACTTCCTGTCACACATGTCTGAAAAACAGGGCGCCTCTGCCAGTTTTCCTGGATTGCCCAAGGGTAGAACATAAGCTATTTGAACCATGACTTGAATTTCGTCCTTTCCATTTTCCTCCTCTGCTGTTCCTAGTGAGTATATGGCATCTGTATAAGGATTTAAGTTTTTCATCGTCATGACTAATATTCTCACACTATCCTGTTAAAAGGCCAAAGAGAATGCAAAGAGTCTTAATTATAGGTGATCATGTTCTTCGGTGTATACTATGATACACACCAATCCCTGCAGGGCTTTTACTGCACACATGTAGGAGATAAGCACCCCTTGCTCAGACATAGCAGCTCCAGGAAATTGATTCTGAGAAAGATTTCTTTGAAGATTGAGCTTCTGTACCTGCCTATAGATATGCAGTAATATGCAGAAAGACTCTTTGTTAAGGAATTCTGGAGAATCAGCCAGGTCGCAGCTGGGAGTGAACAAACCAGTCTTTTTTTTTTTTTTTTGGGTTCAAACTGTTTTATAACTTGGTTTAATTACCAAATCACATATTATGAATATATTTCTTTTAAACCTGAGGTTTTATGGTCTTTTAGAAGAGTGCTTTTATTCTTCTCCTATTATAAGACAAATAGCTCATTTTCAA